>JAWNNR010000803.1:0-41279 GCA_035044725.1 Scaptomyza caliginosa | reverse complement strand
ATAAGTAATATGTACTTATTGCCCTTTTTGTTTTGCTGTTTTCTTCTAATCTGCTCGTAGCAATTTTCAATTAATTTGGTTAGACTTAAAGTTCAAGGGAATCGTATCTCTGGCAGCTACCAAAGTTCCTCAAGCAAGTAAATTAAATGAACTGAGCACAACTTTGTTAGTTGCATAGGACGCAAACCAGGTTTGTTGTTTACCACCGTTACGTATTGGCGTTTAAAGAATTGGGGATTTTAATTAAAACTATTACTATTATATGCGCTTCAAATTAAATAGTTTTACAATATTCTAAGCTGCATATGAAACAAGGAATCTGAATTCCATCTTCCTAATGTTAATTGACTTATCCATTTAAATGCGACAGCTACAAATGTAAGATACTGTTAGTAATTGAATATAATTCAGAGAACTCTCGTTATCCTTGGTTGCATTCATCTCTTTAGCCTACACTAGTAAAGGACTTTTGTCTTTGCATGCAAAAACATGTATATCTTAAATAGGACCAGTGACAGTGGCTTAGTTTATAAGTAGATTATGTTTTAATTGTTTTACACGTTTACTTGCGGCAAACAATAGAAGTCGGTGCTTCATTGTTACGTATAAAGAGATAACTGTGCTATTAGCAGTTCGTGAATGCTGCCATTCAATCGAAAATACCAACTAGATTGCTCTTCTGCTGTTATATTTGCATGTCTAACAAACACTTCTTAATAACCAGGCCAAAACAACCTAGGCCAGGACTGTATAAAGGTGCTGGGAATGCCCAGTGCAATAACGCACATTGTTTTTGAGCCTTGCGTCAGCTATTTCGAATGGGCGTAAGGGTGTGGCTGGCTTGCAGCCCTTCTGGTTGCATACATACATAATTAGGTTGCTACGTCCTAGTAGCCATAGTCAGGTACCCGCCCCGTTGCAGCATCCGCTTATATTGCTTTTTGCATGTGCCAATATCATGGGTTGCATGTGTGTTGTGTTTTTAATTTTAATTTGAATTGCCGCCAAACAATGACTTTCACTGTTTACCTCTACAGTTGCAATCTGATACTAGCAAAATTTGTCCGTTATTGGCAACATTTCATCTTTTGAAATTTGCTTTATTTTTGTATGAGACTTGTGTCTTGTTTCTGCCCCAAGTTGCACTGCGAACACTCAGAAAGCAAATCCGTTTTTCCTCGGTGCCGATTGAAGAGAATGCATTGATTTGATCAATTTAAGAACGATTATCTCCAATTAAAATCGAATTTTCCAAGCCCCATTTTTTTTTTAAAAACGAACTGAAATTACTCTTAATATGAACACATTAATTTTTAATTAAATAACCATTTGTGCTCAATGAATTCAATGCAATGGGCAACACAATAAAAACGTTCATTCTGACTTATGAAAAATTGTATCCTTTGCGTTTTAACAGCGGACAAACTTTTCTTTGGCCAAACCAAGGACAGTTGAGTGTTGGCAATCATACTAATGCTATATGGAAAGATATTTTAAAGTTATCGGTTCAGTCTTGAATGAACATTGATTGCCTATGTGGGGAATCACAGTAAGGAACTTTACCTTAACTAAGCGTGAGCCTTACCCCTCGCACTGCCGTTGAAACATAGTTCTTTATTTCGTCCTGTCTTGGACCAATAAATACAAACAGCTCTTAAAACCGCCATTTGTTTTTCAGCATTATATATATGTTCTACTTGCATTACAGTGACTACTACCAAGAGTTGATTGATCTAAAATGTATGATTGGCTTGTCTCTTAATATAATATTGTTACTTTGACTTGTAATACTCTTATGCTGTTCTAGGATTTCATACATCTAATGCGCAAATGAAATTGCAATTTGCAGTTTTTTTTGTGTATTTTTCTTTGTTGTCCTAAGGAACTGTATGGTGTCATCGTTAGAGGAACGGCACCGACAGTAGCAATAAGAATAGCTGCTCTTATTGCTCTCCTAATGTCTGTGTTGAAAGTCTTACGGAGAAACCAAGTCAAAGCTCAGACAAACAAGAGACAAAATGCAAATTTCTATGTAAGCTTTTTAATACATACACACACACGACCAGTAATGTCTGTAAGTGAGAAAGCTTGTGTTGTTTTGTGAATTATTAGATTGCCTGTAAAAATCCTGATGCGTCACAAACAAGGCGACGTTGAGCTAAAAACTGACCCTGTTGCCGCCATTATACCAACGTAATTACTTTTGAAATAGTTAAGCGCACAGACTGATGATACACACACACACACACAGCAAATGAATAACGGCAATTGGTGTGTGAATGGATGGATGAACTGACAAGCAAGCCAACCCAGTGTGACAGGCATTCAAGCAGGAAGGCAGGCAGACAGGCAGGCTGGCAGACAAACAGCAGAGCAAAAGAGATAGTCAGAGGTACATCGACTGACACTGACGTTGGCAAGCAAGAGGTCCTCTTTTGCGAAAAGCTTATACATGCTTTGGGGCAGGCTGGAAGCCTCCTGTAATGCTGCTCCGCGTTACCTTACACCAATGCCTATTGATTATGGAGTTGGCATTGACAGCGACCTGTACCAACCGAGCCCTTATCGATTGGTCAGCTCAATATTCATGTTTTCATTATATTATTATAAAATAAATAAAAAAAGGATTAATGACTCCAGTACAGTGTTTAAGATCAACGCAATCATACTGTATTCGAACAGCCAGACACTTGGGTATGGCTGCTATATTGATTTGGCTATTGAATAGCATATATATTTTATAAGGCCATATTTATCAGTGACTACATTCAATACAAAAAATGCAGAGTGTTTTGTTGAAAATAGTAGTAAACAGTAAGCTGTTATCGGGGAATGCACATATGCATGCTATATAACATTTTTTTAAAAAATAGCAAAAGCTGATGCTGCTGCTGTTGCTGCCTTTGTCAGTTTGTTGCTAGTGTTGGGCTAGCTTTATCTGACCGAACAATGCCTTATGTGGGCGTTGGTTTTTCATATGCACGGATTTGAATAGCATTCGCTTTCGCTGACGTGCTCTTAGTTCATACACAGTAAACGAATGAATCACTGGCGGGCTTAATAAATAGTACAGCAGCATTTGAATGAAACGAGACGCAAGTGCATGTTTTTTTATACCCGTTTTTAGATTTCAGATTTCAGTTTTCAGTTTTCTGAAACGTGAACTGCAGTCTATGAAACTGATGGCAAACAATGGCAGCAACTAATGGAAATAACAATTACGAACCTAAGTCCGGATAGATAGATAGTTGAACGTGGAGGGAGGGGAGGCGGAGAGATTGACGGTTTGACGGACCGAGGGATAGGCTTTTAATCTGCTTGTTGTCAAAGCTATGCAAAATGGGAACAGCAACTGGCACAGAAAACTAATTCAGGCTTTGTTTAGAGCTTTCAAATAAAAACGTTATGTGTTATCCTTTACCATGTGTTTGATCCTTCACTCTCCCCCTCCCCATCCACCGCTGTTTTAGAACAAAAGCCAACTGATTGAGGGTTATGTATATGGGGGCGCATACATAAGGTCAAAAGTAAAAGGATCTTAAAGATACGCAGACTAACCAAGTTACTTAAACGAACTAAATCAAGGCCAAATCATTTAATCAATCTATCAATTATTGACGTTTTGCTGCTTCTTTCTTCATCATAACTCAACTGACAACATTTATCATACTGCCGACTTTCAACTGCCAACTGCCAGCTGCCAACTGCCAACCGCCTGTCGCCTGGCAATGGCATAAACCATAAGCAATCAGCCATTAAAGACATGGTTGTGGTTTAGCTGCCATCAGCAGGCATATTTCTCGCCTCACCATGAGTTGACCCTGCACCCAGCCCTACTACTACTGTCTATATCCCCGCCTAATGAGTTCAGTTGTCACATGTGCTTTTTGCAACTATATCTCACTCTTGTTGTCTTTTGGAAAATGTAATCTCTGTCTTTAATCTGAGTGTTGTCCTTCTCCTCCTTCTTCTTCTCCTCCTCCTTCTCGT
The DNA here is from genome assembly GCA_035044725.1 of Scaptomyza caliginosa. Taxonomy (NCBI): domain Eukaryota; kingdom Metazoa; phylum Arthropoda; class Insecta; order Diptera; family Drosophilidae; genus Scaptomyza; species Scaptomyza caliginosa. The sequence goes on along the minus strand of JAWNNR010000803.1, from coordinate 37,289 downwards.
CATCATCATTTTTTATCGCTCACACCAGCAGTAAAAACATTTGGAAGGCAAGGCTCATTTGCACTGTGTGCTCTATGATTAATGTCTTGTTGCCTGTTCGACGAAAATTCAAAGACAAATGACTTAAACTGCTGCAATATTAAGGCAATTGCCCAGTGCAACGAGATGTTTATCAATGCAATGTACAATCAATATTTAAATAATACTTATAATATTACTTTATACTAAGCAATAATTTGTCATAAGTTTTCAAGTCTGCTCCCTTATCAATGTTTTAACTGATAAGCTATACGAGGTGGCTTAAAACAGACAATGTTTTAAATAGTTTTTTAGACCTTATACACTACCAACACTCATCAAAAGACTAAAAATGTTTAGGTTCCTAGAAAAAGGCAAACTTAAAACGTTCCTTGTTAACAAGAAACTTTACGCTTACGGAGTACAATCAATACTTTTGTGAATTTGTATGACTCTAGTACGTGCCTCAAGCATATTAAAGATCTCAGGTGTTTTTAGTCGATTTCCAAAAGGTTTTTATCAAAACGTTGTATTTCTGCAAACACTGTTCATATTTTCCACATTAGCTTAGAAGAGCTTACCTTTTAGTTGTTCCGGTGTTTGAGATATCACAACGGCTCCAAGTAGAACTTTTCATAGATTAATACATATAATATAGGCTACTGTAAAAGCAATTATTTTAAGATATAATTATATTAATTGTTTTATTTGTATGTACTTACAGGGTGCCTCGCCGCGCTGGGAGCCACAGATAGCCGTACTTTGTGAAGCCGGTCAAATCTATCAACCGCAATATCTTTCCGAGGAGGGTCGTTGGGTTACGGACCTGAGCAAGAAGACAACGGGCGCCACATGTTTGCGTGATAAAATGGATTTGCTTGATTACTGCAAAAAGGTAAGTAATAGTGGCAAAACTAAAGTTCCTTATAGGAATATATTTGGTGGGTGTGGCAGTTGGGGCGTGTTTATAATGTGTTGCTGATCAGCCGCACAAAAGCTGCCATGGAAAGTGCACAGAGGTCGCACATTCGCCACGTGGACCGTGGACCCATTGAAAAATGTAATTTTACAGCTAGACTAACGCTCAAGTGGCAAACCACAAGCAGAAGCCTCAGCAGTGGCAACAGCAGCAAAGACATTGCCAAGCAACCAAAGGCAAATATTCGTTACAGCCCCACGTGGCGTTTAAAATGCATTCAGCAGCATAAAAGGCAATAAATCAAAAGAGGCAGTAAGAAAAAAAGTTTCATAGCGATACTGCTGGCTGCTGGGCAAAGCGAAAGGGCAAAGCAGAAATCGGTCGTGGAAATTGTGATGTAAATGCCATATACTCGTATAGTTGGGTGTGTGGTAAAAATAATTTAATTTGCGCTGCGCTGAAAGCGTTTATATGAGACAAACAATAAGCGACACTTAATTAATTTTGCATAAATTTGTACTTTTTGCATACGCTTTTATTGCATTCCCTACCACAATTCCCCCTGCTTTCCTCAGTCTCAACGCTCAACGCTCCCTTCATAAATGCAAAAAGTTGTGAACGCGAAAAAATAATGCTGCAGAGATTGATCTGTTAAACTGTCAAATCAAATGATGCATCAATTTTTTCTGCACATTGAATAATAATAAGTTGAAATTCTCTAGACGTGAAAACCCGACCTCCACATACCCTGCAGTCAGATAAACGTGTAATGAAAGTTTTATGTTGTTTGTCATTATTGTTTCTAAACCGATTTCAGCAGATTACTTGGGTATATTCGAAACGAGTTAATTGTAAACAGGCTTAGAGTCTAGCAAGCTTATCATCCTAACATGGACACGTATAGAAATATTCATACATTATGGGGTCGGAGGTGCTTTCTTCTGTAAGCACAATGAAATTTTATACTCTGCGTTAAGTGAAAGCTTAAAGCATTATTAAAAATTTGCCAATTTTTATTAATTGCAAATTTACATTTTCGTAAATAGTGAATAAATAAACAGCCTTGTTGTGATGGCTTGTAAAATAAAACTAAGTAAGATGCTTCTGAAAAACTCGTAATTCAAGAGAAAGCCGTGTTTCGGTAAACCTTGACTCATATTTTATATTTAGGTCAACCTAAGCAACTGCCTTATGCTTTTTCCAATACCTATCTTTAAATGTAACTCTTAATACCAACGGATGCTGGTTTATCCATAACATCCTGTGGATGTTTCTAATGAGCCTTGTAAACTGTTCAAACTGTCACATTTGATTTTGACATCCGAAATTTGTTGCGGCCTGCTGCTGTTTCTGTCATTTTACCACAACATAAATCAAGTTACACACACGCACACACTTTTACACAGCCATTAACAAATATCGACGAAACTCATATTTTATACACAAACATGGTATATTTGGCTTGTGTGGCAAATATTTTATTTGCCTTACGTTTGCATTTTATTATGGGCTATCAGAATAAAAGAAGAGATGAGGCAGAGTAGCTGCTGACGTCTTTCAAAGATATGCAGCAAATATTTCATGAAGGCCATTTGACCAGCCCTTGAGTCTAGACTATCTATCGCATTGATTCGAGAAACCGCAAATTGAATATCCCAACTAACAAAAATTATTCCAGGGGCATCGGCATGCCAAACTTTATTTACACTTTCAAAACCAATTCGGATCTTGGAAATGTTTTGTTTTATTTTCAGCTTCATAGTTTAAAGACCGACGAACTAGTTTTCAGGGCTCTATCGACTCTGCTTGCGATGCTGATCAGTAATATAAGCATTTCTATACGCTACAAAGCGTATAACAAAATGTCCTTGGCATCAATTTGAATTCGTACTCGTACAGTACTTAATGGATTGCTGGGTATATACGCATGTGAATATGCAAAAACAAAAAACAAAAAAAAAATCGAATAAAAGCTTTTTGAACACTGTATGCATATATGGCTAAATTAATGCTGTGACAATGTGGCAGCTTAAGTGCATTCTATTCAAAATTTTGAGTTCAATAGTTCACTTTTTGATTTGGCTATTTTTGTGCAGTGAGTGACAGATGCTTGCCACAAAAATGTGCATTAATACACACTCACCTAATTCTCAAGCAGAAAAAGACACATAGACACAGACAGAGGGCTGCCGTGATGCATTTAGTTCCACTTCATTTAACTTTAGTATTCTGCCTTGCCTACAAAATCAAGCCGCACAAAAGTATGCTACACATTTTTAACATTAATCTTGACAATCGTCCCTGTATTTTGACGTCGGTCAACATAGCAATTGTTGCTGCTGTTAACTGTCAGCTGCTGCACAAAACACTATATACATTTATATTGCAACAGTTCTTAAGCTATTAATGCATTTTCCAAAAATCATACATAACAAACAACAAGTAATAATCGCATTCTCATAAAGTCTTCTCTTTTCTAATACGCATGCTATCGACAACAATATATCTGGTAAACAAGGCCAAATAGAACAAAACCAATAGATGCATTTAAACAAATATTTGTATAACAAATGCAATTAAGTGTGTGGAAATTATATTTGATTTAATTTGATTTGAGCTCAAAGCTGTTAGCTATGATGATTTCGTTAGTGAAATTTGAGTAAGGCACTTTAATTCGATTCCATGAGTTCCATAAATAGACTCATACAGTATAATCCTCATGTGTGTGTGTGTGTAGCTTAATGTAAAATACGAGTCGAACACATGGCTGGATAAACATTTTATAGTTGTTAAATGACTTACAGTTTAGTTCAATTGATAGGAGTGCTGCTGCATTTGATGCGCTAATTACGAGTGCACAGTCAAAGTACGTTGAGTGGAAATCAATAAAAGCAGACAAATCCAGAGCGAACAGATGGGTTTTCATTTCTATGGTTACATAATCGCATGAACAGCTCCACAAACATCACTGAAACAGGGTTTATTGTTTTCTTTTGTTTTTTTTTTAATATGGGAAGCGCGTTTGATGTATTTTTGGGCGTTTTCAGGACTTTAAAGCTTTGTTTTTACAGGGGTTTTCAGTATTATTACTGGCCATATTCTAATAGAAAATTTTTTTAATTCTTGGTGGTAGGACCCTTGATATTTTTATCTAAAATTATTATTTAAAACATTATTTATTATAAAACTGCATAATCGATTGGTGTTTGCTGATACTATTTGTATAACTCAAGTAACCAAACATTTGCCAGGGTACATCCAGTCATTCAATATATCAGTATTCTCTCCATAATTGCAGCTAGTTGGCTTGTTGCTGCTCTTGCCGTTGCTGCTGTACTTGGTGTATGCATATATATATATTTATAAAATATTACTAATTAAATGCCGCATGGTCATTGAAACTCAGTGAACAGGCAAAAAGTAGTTAAGTCGCCAACGAGCTATTAAAAGCACAAAAACACGCACACATTCACATTCACATTTACATGTGCATGCTTGCATACATATATGTATACTTGGGGCCAAATATAGTTACCCAGCACATGGCAGCTGTGACATAGTTGAATGGCTAAATAGGCACAAACATTAGGCTCCAACTAACAAATGGGCCTGGGCATGAGCAAAGCCCAAGCGTGGTCCCTAAATGGTAACAAAATTGCAAAGCGCTTAGCATTGGATGGGCGCTTTTAGCCCTAACCCTTTCCAAACAAAGCGGGGGCTGCGCTTATGTAAAGTTATTTTTAAAGTGGCTAAAAATGGTATCCTAATTGAGTTTTAAGCACTTAGTATTAATAAAACATTAAACCCAAAAGTGATTTGCAAATTTTATAACGCAAAACGATGTTTGTCATCTAATTGAAGGCAGTTGTTATATATTATTTCGCTTATGAATTCTACATTAAAACAATCAATGAAATGATTTTTTAAAGGATTAAGAGACGATGTACACACCTTTACTTGTATAATGATGAAACCATTGCATTGGTTGTATAGAAAGTACAATTTGCTATTCGGTAATAATATTTAATAATGTCGGAACAGCAAATATTTTATGTACAGTCTTCAATTTGATAACAACATCGCTTATGGCTTAAAAAACTGGATCCATGCTTAATACAAGCCGAAACGCGTAAGGGTATATTGATGTAGCGAAAAAAAACTGCATACAAAAAGAACAACGGTTCGCTAACCCCTTTATAAATACCAACAATTAATATGACAAGGATGAACACAAAAAAAAACATAACAAAACGCATTCTTGAAACAAAAAAAGTAAAAAAAGGTTCATCAATAAGGTTGCGGTGTTTATGACAACTCAGTCTTAGGCATAAAATCATTGGGAAACTTTTATTGGAACTAGCTAAGAGTGGAGTGGACCTTAAGCCGGAATAAGAGAAAAACTTATATTGATAAAGTGTGACTAAGTAATACCATATACCAAAAACTATGGGTAGCTCGTCATGTTGTTTGTTTTCGATAACAGTTCGATTATTTGCAAACCACACCCAAGGATCTGACAATAAGCCACAATTACAAGTAGCTAAGTTCGTTTATTCTCAATTAATGTTTAATCGAATTCTTTGGTTCATGTTAAAAGTTTTGTATGAACGCAATCTAAGTTCTTTTTGGATTAAAAATGTGTTCCATCAACGGTTTTTTAAAGGTAGCTTGAAGGCTGGAGTAAGCAAACTGGTAACAAGATTGCATTGATTTTGTGACAAAGGGTATGTATATATATAACCACAAAGCAAACCTTCAAGTTAGTGGTTGGCTGTTTGTTCGTCTCTGTTTGTGACAATACGAAAATGTCAAGTTTAATTGTTTGTAACAATCACAGACGCACGCACCTAACCGCACAGCTTGATATATATATTTTGGTTTATTGCTACCCTTCTGTTTTTGTCTGGGTTTCTTGCCCACAAAGTCTACGGAAACTCACATCAGGTGGGGCAGTGTTTAGTTCAAGCATATCACATGAATAGCAAACGGTATCGACCAATAAGCCAATCAATGTTGACGTAGCCGCGGACGCAGTTTTTACAATTTTCCTATTCCATGTGGACTTAATCATGGATGTGTCACAGAATACAAAGCGTGCACGGATAGTTAACTCAACATGGAAAATAAGATATTGTGCTTCGTTGGATGTTTGTTGCAGCGGCAGGAAAAGCCAACGAAGGAAAAGCAATTATTATATGCATTACTGCAACTATTGCTCGCCAATGTGGGCTAGTTAAAGCACTATGTTTACATGGCCAACAGAACCGCAGGGTAATTTTATGCAATTAAATTTGCTTCATTCTTTTCCCATACATATGAATACACACACACACACACACACACATGTACATACCTATATGTATTGCAGTGTATGCGTCTTTATGTTTATGCTCAAATAAGAGAATCAAGTTCTGCAACAATTTGTTTGTGCTGCCTGTGTATTTGTGGCAAGCTCTCTCGAGCAAAGCTTTTGAACACGTTGAATGAACACATTTTAGCCAGGCTAAGCCGCTCCAAGCTATCAAAAGCCGCGACGTGGGCTGTTCAGGGCTGGTAGCGTTCGATTCGGAAAGGATTGGGTGGTTGCATGGTTTTCGAGCTTGCGGCGGTTGTCTCCATACTCAGGACACCCCAAAGCCCAGCTAGTGCCATAGCTGTTTTCGCCCAGTCTACTTATCTCCATCTCCCCCTCTTACTCTAGCGTTTCTTTTTGAGTACGTGTCAAAGTGTTTCTGCACACGCATATATATAAATATGTGTTTTGTTAGTCTGTGTGTGTGGGTGTGTGTTGGTTTGCGCATTCGGTTGGCACGTTTAAATACATGAATACTTCAACAACTAAACAAATGGTGTTTTTAAGGCATCAACAATAGCAGAACAAAAACAACAAAAGAAAAACAAAAACCTTTGCTGGTATGTCAAAGTATGCCTCGGCAAACGTCGTCATCACTTCTTCTGCTTTTTTAGCTGCTGTTAATTATATATGAATGTACATATGTTCGTTTTCATATTTGCTGTTTAATGGTTACGGTTAACGCCATGTTAATGAATGTCGACATGAGACTATACCAATAACCCTATAAAGTTTCAATATGAACTTATCATTTTGAATTTATTCAATAACTCGGTATTCTTTTTCATCCTTAGCCTGCATTTTCTGCATACCTTTCAAAACGTATTTTAAAGATATTTGTTTTAATTAAAAGTATCTAGGTCAGAAGACCACCGCTGTTGTTTCTCTACTCGGTTCACGTGAAATGAAATATATTTCATTGAAATAAAAATAATAATATTCATTCACATTGATTTAAATTTAAATCAACTATTTGTAGTTGCCTTCATTTAAAATTTAAGCAAAAGTATCAGAATATCGCGATAGGGCACACAAGACCACAGGCGCCAATGTTAATAAACTGTTGATAACAGTGGCGCTTTACTTTTCGTGCTAACCAGGGACAGGACCAGTCAGAGCATGGCCCAGGCCCATCTCTTATGTTAAGCAAGCAATATAAAAGTCAGATTGCGAAAGTTTCAGCTTAATTTCTTTTAATTCACTTTTCTCTTAGCTTTTAAGCTACCTTTGGTAGGGCCTTGCCATCGAATCGTTTATCTAAATCGGTAAAGAGGAATAACTTGTATCTTATCCGCCATACAAATACCATGGAACCCGATGTATGACTTGCGGTTTTGTAAGAAAAACCAAAACCTTAGATAAATAATCTTTAGCTGGCGCATGAGACAATATTTTAACAGATCGGTTTTATGTTTTATGTTTTTTGCAGGCCTACCCAAATCGAGATATAACAAACATTGTCGAATCTTCGCACTATCAAAAGGTTGGCGGTTGGTGTCGTCAGGGTGCTCTAAGTGCTGAGAAGTGCAAGGGAGCCCATCGCTGGATTAAGCCATTCCGTTGCTTAGGTAAGTGAAATTGAATTTTCAGCTTTTCATACTCTGATACCAAAGACAGACCAAAGAAATTTCGCAAATTTCTGCATCAGAAATTATAACGGCAATAAGTATGCTTTACGATACCGACTATTTGCACATTTCTTACAGTTTTAACTGAAACACAATTGCAAACAAACCCAGACCATATGGGTTTTACTCTGCTTCAAGAGAACCAGCTTAATGTATTCAAAGACCGTCGTTTTCTCAAACCACTGAACAGAAAACTGAATAGGGAACTCAAACCGCCGGCAAACTTATTGCAGACAAACAAACTTACATTGGCTCCATGCCAACAAAAGAGCGATGTGAGCAATTTGCAGAGCTCAATGCGTCGCAAACTTTGCAGACCGAGTATGCCGCGCAGGAAATGCAAGTCATTCGATTGCTTGTCTTAAATGCCAATTGGTGCGAAACAGATCAGATTCAAGTCTTTGGAGCTAAACCTTTTCTTTTATAGTGTAAGCGGGCAGTTAGTCAGGACATACTATCAAGTCCATTGAGTTTGTGTAATGTCCGTGAAACTGTCCGTACGGCTTAAACGAAGGTTTCTTTGACATCAGAGTATTTCGCAGTCAGTTGCATTCGGTTGCAATGTATTTTTGGACTATTTCCAATGTTTACCATCTACTTCATTTTTACAATGCTGCAAACCTATTAAACATCATTTGGCTTCAGAAGGACCATTCCAATCGGACGCGCTGCTGGTTCCCGAAGGCTGCTTATTTGATCACATTCATAATGCGTCGCGTTGCTGGCCGTTTGTAAGATGGAATCAGACCGGAGCCGCCGCCTGCCAGGAGCGTGGAATGCAAATGCGCAGCTTTGCTATGTTGCTTCCTTGCGGTATTTCCCTATTTTCTGGCGTTGAATTTGTATGCTGCCCCAAGCACTTCAAAAGTAAGTAAACCAAACTATATGAACTACTTTATTTCTTTTTAGCACCAATTACACATTTCTTAATAGAAGAAAACGTTGCTGGTAACGTGTTAATGTTAATGTTCGTCCGTATATTACGTCGATTATGAAGGCTTCAAGAGACTTTCCAATGACTTTAGATTTAGAGAACTTGTGACACATATACGGAACTTGCATAGCAAACTAATAATCAGTCATTTGGGTTATCGAAATCGGTTAAGAAGCACCTTACATTTTCAAAATAAAATGCAGTTATTATCTACTAACAAGTGAACGGGTATAGTAAAGGATATCTTTCAGAAGAGCTTCTTAAACAAGAGCTCTCTGTTTCTTGATGATGTTTTTGTACTCAATAACAGACAAAATTGCTGCATCAGTGACATTTGAAACATTTGAAATTTCTTGACACTTGCAGCCGATGAGATACGTGTAAAAAAGACCGACATTCCAGTGATGCCACCAGCTCAGCTCAACAATGCTAACAAGGAGATGAGCGTAAATGAGGACGATGACAGCAATGACTCGAACTACTCAAAGGATGCCAGTGACGATGAGCTCGATGATGAGGATGACCTAATGGGCGATGATGAGGAGGACGAAATGGTTGCAGATGAGGCAGCCGCTGTGGGCGCCACTGGGTCGGCTAGCAGCGATGCCAATAGCAGCGCCCTAGACGACATTAATGCCGAGTATGAAAGTGGCGAGGACAGCGACAACTATGCAGAGGATGGCGCTGGGTCGGAGAGTGATGTCGCTGGCATCGTTGATGCTTGGGATCCTAATGGCAGCTCCAGCGGTGCTAAGCCCTCACCGCTACCAAAATCGCCTATTGTGGCCATGTTCTCATCTCCGGCTAGCTTTACTGAGCAGGTGGGCAACAAGCCAATTGCATTCAAACCTGACGTTTCTACTGGCGCACCACAGCTGTCAGCTGCTGCTGCTGCTGCTGCTGCGGGAAATGTGGACGTAGCTGCAGGCATGCCACCATCGACGGCACAACCCACCTCGGATCCATACTTTACGCATTTTGATCCCCACTACGAGCATCAGAGCTACAAAGTAAGTCAGAAAGTAAGTGTTTACGTTGAGGGCGCAGGTTTATTTATCAAACAAAAAACAAAACATATTCTAAACAAAGGAAGCCCAACAGCGCCTTGAGGAATCGCACCGCGAGAAGGTCACACGAGTGATGAAGGACTGGTCTGATCTTGAGGAAAAGTACCAGGATATGCGTCTGGCCGATCCAAAGGCAGCTCAGAGTTTCAAGCAGCGCATGACGGCGCGTTTCCAGGTTTGTCCTTCAATTGCATCCTTGCCCAGATTATCCATCCTTAATCACCAATTCCACCCAATTCCCATGAATCAAAAAAAACAACACCTTTCCTTCAAACTTGTATTGTCTTTTTCATTTCTGGCTATCTCTTTCACTATTTATTCCTTGCACTAGCTAACTGTTTCTTTAAAACAAATCAACAAAACTCTTTAAAGCACATGTTTTGTACTTACACGTAAATACAATTGTAGCAGTTGGGCAGGGGAAATGTAAATCTAAGGCCTTAGCCTTACTGTGCGCCACCCCTTTCCCTTAAAGCATTTTTTAACCATTATTTTTTTTTATTTTTGTCTTAAATCATTAATCACTTTATTACTTGCCTAATTTACAAGCACATTTCCAATGCACCTTTGGCAATCTATATAGGTATTTGTACTTTAACAACACAATTTGTGCCTGTATTATATTTTTTTGTATCTCTAAATCTATGTACCTGTTTCTGTATGTGTGTTCATGTAGCTGTAGTTTCTTCTCTTTGTGTATTCATGTATGGCAAATGGGAGCGAAAGAGGCATCAGATCATAATAATTGTAATAATAAATAAATAAAAAACATATTGATTTCTGAATCTTACTCGTTTCAACGAAAGCAAAACTCAACAACAGATCAAACAATATCAGCTACAATAACAGCTAAAAACCAACTATAAAAACAAACAAAAAACAATCAAGATACAACATATTATTATAGTTTTCTAAAGTGCTTTGCTAGTTTAACTGATTGGCTTTATAATGTACTCGTATGTCCCATAGTTTTCAACGCATTTTTGTTTCCATCCAATAACCTCACTAGTATTATACAAACTCTTCAACAACAAACCAAGCATCGCAACTAAACATCGGACTCAACCGACTGCAAAATACTCTGATACCGCCACAAAAATAGGTGCTAAAAACTCTGTTTGCAACAACAACAAAAAACAGGTAAAACTGTTGTAAATAAGGGCAATTCCGATTGTTAGAGACCATACGGTGGTCATACTATCCGCCAACCTTTTTGCCCATCAAAAGAATTTCACTTAGCAGTTTTCAATGGCCTAAGAACCTGTTATTCATTATACATTTTTAAAGAAACTTTCAAAAGCGGACGAATCATTATTAGTAGTTTTTTACCCAAACCCAGACCGAAAACATTGTGGTTTAATTTTTGGATGCCACCACTCACTTTTTTTTACCGACTTTAGTAACTGTAATGATCTGAATATTTGATCGATTTTCTGTTATGGATTGGATGACATACAACAGAGGTTTAAATCCTAAATCATCTTCGGTCAACTAAAACGGACGTGCAGCTTGTCGAACATAGCTCAATAATATTATACTATTTGACCTTAGTATCAGAGTATAAAAACCATTACACACTTTACAGACTGACACAGATACAAACATATAGAAACACACATTTCTCGCTTCCTCTCTGTGTATGTATGGGTGCGTACCTTGTCATTATCAAATTCCAACTTAACGCTTAAATCAGGAGTAAAATTTCCCTCAAATGATGCGGTTCCTGCGTGAATATACAAGAACACAAAAAAAAACATTATTTTAATGATACTATATATAGTTCATATTCCCAAGGAATATATTACGTTTATAGTTATGGACATTTTCTTATGTATTTGCACTCATAGAACTATATTGTTAAAAGTTCTTAACATTTAAATACCAACTCAGTATATTTATCGATATGTTATTTGCTTTTAGCTAACTTCTTTTGCATTCAGGAGAGTATCTTAAGTACGCTTCCGTACTTTCCATTCATTGGTAATTTACATAATCGATATCCTCTACTTTCCACTGCATTATAAAATGTCGGCAGCACTTATCGAACGATACACAACGCTCCACTTTTCACTTTCATATACATTTGCTTATATGTTTACATACATTTACATATACCTCGCTGGTGGGTAAAACCTACACAACAATTCCGTTGTGTAAGTGTTAAGCAAAAAACGAAGTTAAGTAGCAGTGCACTAAAAAGTGTTATAAGTCGCTTAAGCATACTCACAGAGGGGCAATGTTTCGCTCTCGTTTCTACGATATGCTCTCGCTTCTGCATGCACGAGCATCCCACAAATATACATACATATGTAGATGTATATAGGTATTTATGCAGCGCAGCGCGTGTTGTGTAATATGAGAGACTTCCCATCACTGATATATACATACAAATATACACCAACAAACACTCATACGCAGTATACTTAACTAACGACAAGCGCAAGTTTTAGCCAAGAAATTCACAACTTAGCCAAATGTAACTGTACTTAATACAACAAACTAATTCATTGCAATCGAATTCGGAATCGATGTTGCTATCGATAGATCTAACTATCGAAAGTATTAAATTCCAACTTCATGCTGATAATCTTTCTCTCTTGGTGTGCAATACGTCTTTATATTGGAATGTAATTTTAGACTTCTGTTCAGGCACTCGAGGAAGAAGGCAACGCCGAGAAGCACCAACTGGCGGCAATGCACCAACAACGTGTCCTTGCCCACATCAACCAGCGTAAACGTGAGGCCATGACCTGCTACACCCAGGCCCTAACGGAGCAGCCACCGAATGTGAGTAACTCGATCAGCAATAAACAAATGACCGATCGTTTTTGAGCTTAGATTCTAATAGCACAACGAAAAAAGTAAAACTCTATGAGACTGGGATCGAAGGGTGTTAAAGAGACTGTTTGTACAATTTGTCTCACAAGAGAGACAATACTAATTTTCCCTGTTTTTCTATTAATAGAGAATTTCTTAAGCATATAAGCCGAATGTTTTTTTTGGGTTATGTCAGATTATGAAATAAATACAACCACAGATTGAAGCTGAATCTTAGTGTATAAGACCATCGCCAAGATTCAAATGGTCTGATAAACCTGGCTTGTCGAAGCGATTCATCGGCGTATCGTAGGCATATCTTTATGGGATCAAAGGGCACAGCTGGGTTAAAGACCCAAAAGATGACTCATCTTACTTTACACTTAAGGGTGGTTGGCGAAGAAGTCAAATACTTTGTTGTCTCCCACACAAAACGTTAATGCAAGGCAGCCTTGTCTACGAGTTCTTAAGCAAAAAATTGTTTTGATGAGAAATACTTAATATTTTGCCCCTCTTTAAATTTGCTACGCATAAACTATTCCTAATCCAAATCTTTTCTCTTAAACGAAGAACCATTTATACAATATGCGGTGCGCCCCTAAGTCAGTCGGTTAGAAGGTGGGGCGCATAATATCGCCTATTCGTTAGAAATCGAAAGCTTATAGCAATATAACATGAGACTAAAGTAAATTACTCAAAAGTGAAGACAAATAAAATTTTACTTTTATTTATCTATACTTAAAATTAGTTATATGCTAATATCGAAAACTGTCGTCTGATTGTCGTGTTTATTTGTGTTTAAATACATTGCAATATTTAATTACCCACCTTTTTTTTTTTTAAACAAACTAATACGTTACCCAAGGTGTTCTTGCAAACTCCTGCTATTGCTTGTGCGTTTACTTACAAAACGTACGTTGATATTAATATCGTTTTTTTTCAAGGCACATCATGTGGAGAAGTGTCTTCAGAAGCTGTTGCGCGCTTTGCATAAGGATCGTGCTCATGCTTTGGCCCACTATCGCCATCTGCTAAACTCAGGCGGACCGGGTGGACTCGAGGCAGCCGCATCAGAGCGACCACGCACACTGGAACGTCTAATCGATATCGATCGTGCTGTTAACCAATCGATGACAATGCTCAAGCGCTACCCGGAACTGTCTGCCAAGATCGCTCAGCTTATGAATGATTACATTTTGGCATTGCGCAGCAAGGATGACATACCTGGATCATCGTTGGGCATGAGCGAAGAGGCGGAGGCTGGCATTTTGGACAAGTATCGCATTGAGATTGAGCGCAAAGTGGCTGAAAAGGAGCGTCTTCGTCTGGCTGAGAAGCAACGCAAGGAACAACGTGCTGCGGAGCGTGAAAAGTTGCGTGAAGAAAAGTTGCGCATGGAGGCCAAGAAGGTTGATGACATGCTAAAGTCGCAGGCCGAGCAACAACAACAGCAGCAGCAGCAATCCCACCAGCAACAAGCTCAGCAACAGCAGCAATCCCAGCAGCAGCAACAGCTGCAGGACAAGGAAGTCATTGGCAATGGTGGACTAGTTACTGTGCCTAATCTACGACTCGACACAACCAAGGGCGACAAGGAGCTAGCTGATGCCGAGTATGCTGAGGCTACAGTCAGGTAAACTCCATCATTATATCCGATGTGATCGTCAAATCTAATAGCTCCATTGCTTTTTTGTTTTTTTAGCACTAAGGTGCAAACTGTGTTACCCACGGTTGATGATGATGCCGTTCAGCGTGCGGTGGAGGATGTTGCCGCCGCCGTGGCCCACCAGGAGGCTGAACCACAGATGCAGCACTTTATGACCCACGATTTGGGCCACCGTGAATCGGTATTTAAGCTGCAGCTTTTACGTCTAACTTAACAACTGCCCAACAATACTCATCCTTGAAACTTTTTATTGCAGAGCTTCTCGCTACGTCGCGAATTTGCGCACGCGCACGTGGCCAAGGAGGGACGCAACGTTTACTTCACGCTCTCTTTTGCTGGCATTGCGCTTATTGCAGCTGTTTTTGTGGGCGTGGCCGTTGCCAAGTGGCGAACATCACGCTCACCGCATGCGCAGGGCTTTATTGAAGTGGATCAGGTAAACACTCGAAAAAGACACCTTTCCTTTCTAGTACGAGCCAACTTGTGTAGAGGGTGATGAACAGCTTAAAACTTATTAAAGTATTTCATTTGGACTAGACTAACTGACAGCCTTAGCCTTGTTTTTTGTTTCAGATATCTATTGCTTACAATAACTTAAATTCGTTTTCTTCAATGCAATAAGAATTAAAAGAATAAAATAATAAAAAGCTTAAGGGCCGCACCAACGCTTTTAGGATTTTGTCACAACTATTTGTCACAAGTTCCAAACTAGAATCAGAGTTCTATCCCATGGTCCATACCTTAAGTAAAGTTTTAAATAAAAAGTGTTAGGAATTTTTTAATATTATATTTAATCTACTAACACGCACATATTTAATTTGTTTTATTTGTAACAATTTACTAACAAATCAAATTGGAAGCCAATGTGATATACAATAGTAAGAGAATTTTCTGGGGAGTTTAATTTTCCATTCATTGCCTTTTAAAATTTGTGATCTGACGGAAATCCCCCTGTACTATGAAAGAATATAAAGAAATGCTTATATATCCTATTGATTAGCCTACAAAATGTTACGGATTCTTTCGCACCCTCTTCCGATAAATAATCATACTTTTCTTTTCAACCCCACAGCATGTGACCACACATCATCCCATCGTACAGGAGGAGAAAATTGTGCCCAATATGCAAATAAATGGGTACGAAAACCCAACCTACAAATATTTTGAAGTAAAAGAGTAAATAACTAGAGCACCAGAAGAAGAATAAGAACATAAAAACAAGAAAAACAAATGAATGCACCTAAACAAAGGCAACAACAATCAGCAAAATGCCTGGCACATCAATAAAGAAAAATAATAAAAACAAAACTTATAAGAAAAGTGAACAAAACAAAAAAAAAACAAACAAAAAAAAAACAAATACAACAAAAAACATCAAAACAAAATAATTTTTTTTGACAAAAGGAGCGCAGTTCCACAACGTACGTTAAATGTAACGCATCTATATATTAAATTATGAAATGGCAAAAATATAAAGCAAGCAATTAAATTTAAGTATTAAAATGTTTACCACAATGCAATAAAACATTAACAAAATGCAAACATCCCTCTCTAGTCCTCCCCCTTTCTCACACTTTGAACGTTAGTATAATGAAAAATGCTTCAATGAAATGTAAAGTATCAAGGAATCGTGCAAAATACACATGAAAGCAAAAATTAAAATATCATATAATCGGTAAAACAAACATACACAAAAACACACCAGCAATTGTACATTTCATTGAGGAGAAAAACAATTTCTGGTAAAAAATAAAATTGAGGAGAACCGAGAAATGTTATAAGAGCTTTTTTCTTTCAGTGCGTTGTTCTTGTTTAAAGAATTATTAGGAAGCTTGAAAGCATCTTAAATTTAAATCGCAAACAAACTAAATGTAATGACAATTTAAATCAATTTAACGTAAAAGGCAAAAACACTTACAACACAGCGCAATTTCGCAACTTCACAAATAATATGGAAAATGTAAGACAATTGCAATGCAACATTCTACATAAATATATATTCCTAGTCAATAAATTGTCAACACACTCACACACACCAACAACGCACACTAGCCCCAAACACAATATTCATACATACATGCATACGGCTCACACGCAAGTAAAATCCACAATAACCGAAGAAGAAGAAATGTGTTGCATACTTTGCAGCGAATGTGAAATATATTCAACATTTGATAATAGAGTACGTTTGCGCGCACACATACACACACTGAGCTACACAAACATGCTACAAGGATAACAAGCGACACAGACATACATATGTGAACCTAAGAGCTACCTACGCGTACTAATCTCTATTTAAACAAAAATTTAAATGTATCTATATGTTTACATTTATTATATATGCATACACATCTATATATAAATAAATATATATATATATATATATATATAAATGATATAAATGAATATATATATATACATATATATGTATTTAAACATATATACACATATACAGCTATATATGTATATGGTTAATATATATATTCATATATATATATATATATATATTTGAAGCTAGAATGTTGCATTGCAATTGTCTTACATTTTCCATATTATTTGTGAAGTTGCGAAATTGCGCTGTGTTGTAAGTGTTTTTGCCTTTTACGTTAAATTGATTTAAATTGTCATTACATTTAGTTTGTTTGCGATTTAAATTTAAGATGCTTTCAAGCTTCCTAATAATTCTTTAAACAAGAACAACGCACTGAAAGAAAAAAGCTCTTATAACATTTCTCGGTTCTCCTCAATTTTATTTTTTACCAGAAATTGTTTTTCTCCTCAATGAAATGTACAATTGCTGGTGTGTTTTTGTGTATGTTTGTTTTACCGATTATATGATATTTTAATTTTTGCTTTCATGTGTATTTTGCACGATTCCTTGATACTTTACATTTCATTGAAGCATTTTTCATTATACTAACGTTCAAAGTGTGAGAAAGGGGGAGGACTAGAGAGGGATGTTTGCATTTTGTTAATGTTTTATTGCATTGTGGTAAACATTTTAATACTTAAATTTAATTGCTTGCTTTATATTTTTGCCATTTCATAATTTAATATATAGATGCGTTACATTTAACGTACGTTGTGGAACTGCGCTCCTTTTGTCAAAAAAAATTATTTTGTTTTGATGTTTTTTGTTGTATTTGTTTTTTTTTTGTTTGTTTTTTTTTTGTTTTGTTCACTTTTCTTATAAGTTTTGTTTTTATTATTTTTCTTTATTGATGTGCCAGGCATTTTGCTGATTGTTGTTGCCTTTGTTTAGGTGCATTCATTTGTTTTTCTTGTTTTTATGTTCTTATTCTTCTTCTGGTGCTCTAGTTATTTACTCTTTTACTTCAAAATATTTGTAGGTTGGGTTTTCGTACCCATTTATTTGCATATTGGGCACAATTTTCTCCTCCTGTACGATGGGATGATGTGTGGTCACATGCTGTGGGGTTGAAAAGAAAAGTATGATTATTTATCGGAAGAGGGTGCGAAAGAATCCGTAACATTTTGTAGGCTAATCAATAGGATATATAAGCATTTCTTTATATTCTTTCATAGTACAGGGGGATTTCCGTCAGATCACAAATTTTAAAAGGCAATGAATGGAAAATTAAACTCCCCAGAAAATTCTCTTACTATTGTATATCACATTGGCTTCCAATTTGATTTGTTAGTAAATTGTTACAAATAAAACAAATTAAATATGTGCGTGTTAGTAGATTAAATATAATATTAAAAAATTCCTAACAGTTTTTATTTAAAACTTTACTTAAGGTATGGACCATGGGATAGAACTCTGATTCTAGTTTGGAACTTGTGACAAATAGGTTTGACAAAATCCTAAAAGCGTTGGTGTGGCCCTTAAGCTTTTTATTATTTTATTCTTTTAATTCTTATTGCATTGAAGAAAACGAATTTAAGTTATTGTAAGCAATAGATATCTGAAACAAAAAACAAGGCTAAGGCTGTCAGTTAGTCTAGTCCAAATGAAATACTTTAATAAGTTTTAAGCTGTTCATCACCCTCTACACAAGTTGGCTCGTACTAGAAAGGAAAGGTGTCTTTTTCGAGTGTTTACCTGATCCACTTCAATAAAGCCCTGCGCATGCGGTGAGCGTGATGTTCGCCACTTGGCAACGGCCACGCCCACAAAAACAGCTGCAATAAGCGCAATGCCAGCAAAAGAGAGCGTGAAGTAAACGTTGCGTCCCTCCTTGGCCACGTGCGCGTGCGCAAATTCGCGACGTAGCGAGAAGCTCTGCAATAAAAAGTTTCAAGGATGAGTATTGTTGGGCAGTTGTTAAGTTAGACGTAAAAGCTGCAGCTTAAATACCGATTCACGGTGGCCCAAATCGTGGGTCATAAAGTGCTGCATCTGTGGTTCAGCCTCCTGGTGGGCCACGGCGGCGGCAACATCCTCCACCGCACGCTGAACGGCATCATCATCAACCGTGGGTAACACAGTTTGCACCTTAGTGCTAAAAAAACAAAAAAGCAATGGAGCTATTAGATTTGACGATCACATCGGATATAATGATGGAGTTTACCTGACTGTAGCCTCAGCATACTCGGCATCAGCTAGCTCCTTGTCGCCCTTGGTTGTGTCGAGTCGTAGATTAGGCACAGTAACTAGTCCACCATTGCCAATGACTTCCTTGTCCTGCAGCTGTTGCTGCTGCTGGGATTGCTGCTGTTGCTGAGCTTGTTGCTGGTGGGATTGCTGCTGCTGCTGTTGTTGTTGCTCGGCCTGCGACTTTAGCATGTCATCAACCTTCTTGGCCTCCATGCGCAACTTTTCTTCACGCAACTTTTCACGCTCCGCAGCACGTTGTTCCTTGCGTTGCTTCTCAGCCAGACGAAGACGCTCCTTTTCAGCCACTTTGCGCTCAATCTCAATGCGATACTTGTCCAAAATGCCAGCCTCCGCCTCTTCGCTCATGCCCAACGATGATCCAGGTATGTCATCCTTGCTGCGCAATGCCAAAATGTAATCATTCATAAGCTGAGCGATCTTGGCAGACAGTTCCGGGTAGCGCTTGAGCATTGTCATCGATTGGTTAACAGCACGATCGATATCGATTAGACGTTCCAGTGTGCGTGGTCGCTCTGATGCGGCTGCCTCGAGTCCACCCGGTCCGCCTGAGTTTAGCAGATGGCGATAGTGGGCCAAAGCATGAGCACGATCCTTATGCAAAGCGCGCAACAGCTTCTGAAGACACTTCTCCACATGATGTGCCTTGAAAAAAAACGATATTAATATCAACGTACGTTTTGTAAGTAAACGCACAAGCAATAGCAGGAGTTTGCAAGAACACCTTGGGTAACGTATTAGTTTGTTTAAAAAAAAACAAAAAAGATGGGTAATTAAATATTGCAATGTATTTAAACACAAATAAACACGACAATCAGACGACAGTTTTCTTGTATATAAATCGGGTTTTGGTATTAGCCTATAACTAAATATAGATAAATAAAAGTAATATTTTATTTGTCTTCACTTTTGAGTAACTTACTTTAGTCTCATGTTATATTGCTATAAGCAGCAAATATAATATCTAAACTAAACAAATTAAAAGTCATTAAATTTCGATTTCTAACGAATAGGCGATATTATGCGCCCCACCTTCTAACCGACTGACTTAGGGGCGCACCGCATATTGTATAAATGGTTCTTCGTTTAAGAGAAAAATTTTGGATTAGGAAAAGTTTATGCGTAGCAAATTTAAAGAGGGGCAAAATATTAAGTATTTCTCATCAAAACAATTTTTTGCTTAAGAACTCGTAGACAAGGCTGCCTTGCATTAACGTTTTGTGTGGGAGACAACAAACTATTTGACTTCTTCGCCAACCACCCTTAAGTGTAAAGTAAGATGAGTCATCTTTTGGGTCTTTAACCCAGCTGTGCCCTTTGATCCCATAAAGATATGCCTACGATACGCCGATGAATCGCTTCGACAAGCCAGGTTTATCAGACCATTTGAATCTTGGCGATGGTCTTATACACTAAGATCCAGCTTCAATCTGTGGTTGTATTTATTTCATAATCTGACATAACCCAAAAAAAACATTCGGCTTATATGCTTAAGAGATTCTCTATTAATAGAAAAAACAAGAAAAATTAGTATTGTCTCTCTTGTGAGACAAGTTGTACAAACAGTCTTTTTAACACCCTTCGATCCCAGTCTCATAGAGTTTTACTTTTTTCGTTGTGCTATTAGAATCTAAGCTCAAAAACGATCGGTCATTTGTTTATTGCTGATCGAGTTACTCACATTCGGTGGCTGCTCCGTTAGGGCCTGGGTGTAGCAGGTCATGGCCTCACGTTTACGCTGGTTGATGTGGGCGAGGACACGTTGTTGGTGCATTGCCGCCAGTTGGTGCTTCTCGGCGTTGCCTTCTTCCTCGAGTGCCTGAACAGAAGTCTAAAATTACATTCCAATATAAAGACGTATTGCACACCAAGAGAGAAAGATTATCAGCATGAAGTTGGAATTTAATACTTTCGATAGTTAGATCTATCGATAGCAACATCGATTCCGAATTCGATTGCAATGAATTAGTTTGTTGTATTAAGTACAGTTACATTTGGCTAAGTTGTGAATTTCTTGGCTAAAACTTGCGCTTGTCGTTAGTTAAGTATACTGCGTATGAGTGTTTGTTGGTGTATATTTGTATGTATATATCAGTGATGGGAAGTCTCTCATATTACACAACACACGCTGCGCTGCATAAATACCTATATACATCTACATATGTATGTATATTTGTGGGATGCTCGTGCATGCAGAAGCGAGAGCATATCGTAGAAACGAGAGCGAAACATTGCCCCTCTGTGAGTATGCTTAAGCGACTTATAACACTTTTTAGTGCACTGCTACTTAACTTCGTTTTTTGCTTAACACTTACACAACGGAATTATTGTGTAGGTTTTACCCACCAGCGAGGTATATGTAAATGTATGTAAACATATAAGCAAATGTATATGAAAGTGAAAAGTGGAGCGTTGTGTATCGTTCGATAAGTGCTGCCGACATTTTATAATGCAGTGGAAAGTAGAGGATATCGATTATGTAAATTACCAATGAATGGAAAATACGGAAGCGTACTTAAGATACTCTCCTGAATGCAAAAGAAGTTAGCTTAAAGCAAATAACATATCGATAAATATACTGAGTTGGTATTTAAATGTTAAGAACTTTTAACAATATAGTTCTATGAGTGCAAATACATAAGAAAATGTCCATAACTATAAACGTAATATATTCCTTGGGAATATGAACTATATATAGTATCATTAAAATAATGTTTTTTTTTGTGTTCTTGTATATTCACGCAGGAACCGCATCATTTGAGGGAAATTTTACTCCTGATTTAAGCGTTAAGTTGGAATTTGATAATGACAAGGTACGCACCCATACATACACAGAGAGGAAGCGAGAAATGTGTGTTTCTATATGTTTGTATCTGTGTCAGTCTGTAAAGTGTGTAATGGTTTTTATACTCTGATACTAAGGTCAAATAGTATAATATTATTGAGCTATGTTCGACAAGCTGCACGTCCGTTTTAGTTGACCGAAGATGATTTAGGATTTAAACCTCTGTTGTATGTCATCCAATCCATAACAGAAAATCGATCAAATATTCAGATCATTACAGTTACTAAAGTCGGTAAAAAAAAGTGAGTGGTGGCATCCAAAAATTAAACCACAATGTTTTCGGTCTGGGTTTGGGTAAAAAACTACTAATAATCGTCCGCTTTTGAAAGTTTCTTTAAAAATGTATAATGAATAACAGGCTCTTAGGCCATTGAAAACTGCTAAGTGAAATTCTTTTGATGGGCAAAAAGGTTGGCGGATAGTATGACCACCGTATGGTCTCTAACAATCGGAATTGCCCTTATTTACAACAGTTTTACCTGTTTTTTGTTGTTGTTGCAAACAGAGTTTTTAGCACCTATTTTTGTGGCGGTATCAGAGTATTTTGCAGTCGGTTGAGTCCGATGTTTAGTTGCGATGCTTGGTTTGTTGTTGAAGAGTTTGTATAATACTAGTGAGGTTATTGGATGGAAACAAAAATGCGTTGAAAACTATGGGACATACGAGTACACTATAAAGCCAATCAGTTAAACTAGCAAAGCACTTTAGAAAACTATAATAATATGTTGTATCTTGATTGTTTTTTGTTTGTTTTTATAGTTGGTTTTTAGCTGTTATTGTAGCTGATATTGTTTGATCTGTTGTTGAGTTTTGCTTTCGTTGAAACGAGTAAGATTCAGAAATCAATATGTTTTTTATTTATTTATTATTACAATTATTATGATCTGATGCCTCTTTCGCTCCCATTTGCCATACATGAATACACAAAGAGAAGAAACTACAGCTACATGAACACACATACAGAAACAGGTACATAGATTTAGAGATACAGAAAAATATAATACAGGCACAAATTGTGTTGTTAAAGTACAAATACCTATATAGATTGCTAAAGGTGCATTGGAAATGTGCTTGTGAATTAGGCAAGTAATAAAGTGATTAATGATTTAAGAAAAAAATAAAATAAAATAATGGTTAAAAAATGCTATAAGGGAAAGGGGTGGCGCACAGTAAGGCTAAGGCCTTAGATTTACATTTCCCCTGCCCAACTGCTACAATTGTATTTACGTGTAAGTACCAAACATGTGCATTAAAGAGTTTTGTTAATTTGTTTTAAAGAAACAGTTAGCTAGTGAAAGGAATAAATAGTGAAAGAGATAGCCAGAAATGAAAAAGACAATACAAGTTTGAAGGAAAGGTGTTGTTTTTTTTGATTCATGGGAATTGGTTGGAATTGGTGATTAAGGATGGATAATCTGGGCAAGGATGCAATTGAAGGACAAACCTGGAAACGCGCCGTCATGCGCTGCTTGAAACTCTGAGCTGCCTTTGGATCGGCCAGACGCATATCCTGGTACTTTTCCTCAAGATCAGACCAGTCCTTCATCACTCGTGTGACCTTCTCGCGGTGCGATTCCTCAAGGCGCTGTTGGGCTTCCTTTGTTTAGAATATGTTTTGTTTTTTGTTTGATAAATAAACCTGCGCCCTCAACGTAAACACTTACTTTCTGACTTACTTTGTAGCTCTGATGCTCGTAGTGGGGATCAAAATGCGTAAAGTATGGATCCGAGGTGGGTTGTGCCGTCGATGGTGGCATGCCTGCAGCTACGTCCACATTTCCCGCAGCAGCAGCAGCAGCAGCAGCAGCAGCTGACAGCTGTGGTGCGCCAGTAGAAACGTCAGGTTTGAATGCAATTGGCTTGTTGCCCACCTGCTCAGTAAAGCTAGCCGGAGATGAGAACATGGCCACAATAGGCGATTTTGGTAGCGGTGAGGGCTTAGCACCGCTGGAGCTGCCATTAGGATCCCAAGCATCAACAATGCCAGCGACATCACTCTCCGACCCAGCGCCATCCTCTGCATAGTTGTCGCTGTCCTCGCCACTTTCGTACTCGGCATTAATGTCGTCTAGGGCGCTGCTATTGGCATCGCTGCTAGCCGACCCAGTGGCGCCCACAGCGGCTGCCTCATCTGCAACCATTTCGTCCTCCTCATCATCGCCCATTAGGTCATCCTCATCATCGAGCTCATCGTCACTGGCATCCTTTGAGTAGTTCGAGTCATTGCTGTCATCGTCCTCATTTACGCTCATCTCCTTGTTAGCATTGTTGAGCTGAGCTGGTGGCATAACTGGAATGTCGGTCTTTTTTACACGTATCTCATCGGCTGCAAGTGTCAAGAAATTTCAAATGTTTCAAATGTCACTGATGCAGCAAATTTGTCTGTTATTGAGTACAAAAACATCATCAAGAAACAGAGAGCTCTTGTTTAAGAAGCTCTTCTGAAAGATATCCTTTACTATACCCGTTCACTTGTTAGTAGATAATAACTGCATTTTATTTTCAAAATGTAAGGTGCTTCTCAACCGATTTCGATAACCCAAATGACTGATTATTAGTTTGCTATGCAAGTTCCGTATATGTGTCACAAGTTCTCTAAATTTAAAGTCATTGGAAAGTCTATTGAAGCCTTCATAATCGACGTAATATACGGACGAACATTAACATTAACACGTTACCAGCAACGTTTCCTTCTATTAAGAAATGTGTAAATGGTGCTAAAAAGAAATAAAGTAGTTCATATAGTTTGGTTTACTTACTTTTGAAGTGCTTGGGGCAGCATACAAATTCAACGCCAGAAAATAGGGAAATACCGCAAGGAAGCAACATAGCAAAGCTGCGCATTTGCATTCCACGCTCCTGGCAGGCGGCGGCTCCGGTCTGATTCCATCTTACAAACGGCCAGCAACGCGACGCATTATGAATGTGATCAAATAAGCAGCCTTCGGGAACCAGCAGCGCGTCCGATTGGAATGGTCCTTCTGAAGCCAAATGATGTTTAATAGGTTTGCAGCATTGTAAAAATGAAGTAGATGGTAAACATTGGAAATAGTCCAAAAATACATTGCAACCGAATGCAACTGACTGCGAAATACTCTGATGTCAAAGAAACCTTCGTTTAAGCCGTACGGACAGTTTCACGGACATTACACAAACTCAATGGACTTGATAGTATGTCCTGACTAACTGCCCGCTTACACTATAAAAGAAAAGGTTTAGCTCCAAAGACTTGAATCTGATCTGTTTCGCACCAATTGGCATTTAAGACAAGCAATCGAATGACTTGCATTTCCTGCGCGGCATACTCGGTCTGCAAAGTTTGCGACGCATTGAGCTCTGCAAATTGCTCACATCGCTCTTTTGTTGGCATGGAGCCAATGTAAGTTTGTTTGTCTGCAATAAGTTTGCCGGCGGTTTGAGTTCCCTATTCAGTTTTCTGCTCAGTGGTTTGAGAAAACGACGGTCTTTGAATACATTTAGCTGGTTCTCTTGAAGCAGAGTAAAACCCATATGGTCTGGGTTTGTTTGCAATTGTGTTTCAGTTAAAACTGTAAGAAATGTGCAAATAGTCAGTATCGTAAAGCATACTTATTGCCGTTATAATTTCTGATGCAGAAATTTGCGAAATTTCTTTGGTCTGTCTTTGGTATCAGAGTATGAAAAGCTGGAAATTCAATTTCACTTACCTAAACAACGGAATGGCTTAATCCAGCGATGGGCTCCCTTGCACTTCTCAGCACTTAGAGCACCCTGACGACACCAACCGCCAACCTTTTGATAGTGCGAAGATTCGACAATGTTTGTTATATCTCGATTTGGGTAGGCCTGCAAAAAACATAAAACATAAAACCGATCTGTTAAAATATTGTCTCATGCGCCAGCTAAAGATTATTTATCTAAGGTTTTGGTTTTTCTTACAAAACCGCAAGTCATACATCGGGTTCCATGGTATTTGTATGGCGGATAAGGTACAAATTATTTCTTTTTACCGATTAGGATAAAAGATTCGATGGCAAGGCCATACCAAAGGTAGCTTAAAAGCTAAGAGAAAAGTGAATTAAAAGAAATTAAGCTGAAACTTTCGCAATCTGACTTTTATATTGCTTGCTTAACATAAGAGATGGGCATGGGCCATGCCCTGTTCCTGGTTAGCACGAAAAGTGAAGCGCCACTGTTGTCAACAGTTTATTAACATTGGTGCCTGTGGTTTTCCGTGCTCTATCACGATATTCTGATACTTTTGGTTAAATTTCAAATGAAGGCAACTACAATTAGTTGATTTAAATTTAAATCAATGTCAATTAATATTTTTATTTTTATTACAATGAAATACATTTCATTTCAGGTGAACCGAGTAGAGAAACAATAGCGGTGGTCTTCTGACCTAGATACTTTTAATTAAAACAAATATCTTTAAAATACGTTTTGAAAGGTATGCAGAAAATGCAGGCTAAGGATGAAAAAGAATACCGAGTTATTGAATAAATTCAAAATGATAAGTTCATATTGAAACTTTATAGGGTTATTGGTATAGTCTCATGTCGACATTCATTAACATGGCGTTAACCGTAACCATTAAACAGCAAATATGAAATGGAACATATGTACATTCATATATAATTAACAGCAGCTAAAAAAGCAGAAGAAGTGATGACGACGTTTGCCGAGGCATACTTTGACATACCAGCAAAGGTTTTTGTTTTTCTTTTGTTGTTTTTGTTTAGTTGTTGAAGTATTCATGTATTTAAACGTGCCAACCGAATGCGCAAACCAACACACACCCACACACACAGACTAACAAAACACATATTTATATATATGCGTGTGCAGAAACACTTTGACACGTACTCAAAAAGAAACGCTAGAGTAAGAGGGAGAGATGGAGATAAGTAGACTGGCGAAAACAGCTATGGCACTAGCTGGGCTTTGGGGTGTCCTGAGTATGGAGACAACCGCCGCAAGCTCGAAAACCATGCAACCACCCAATCCTTTCCGAATCGAACGCTACCAGCCCTGAACAGCCCACGTCGCGGCTTTTGATAGCTTGGAGCGGCTTAGCCTGGCTAAAATGTGTTCATTCAACGTGTTCAAAAGCTTTGCTCGAGAGAGCTTGCCACAAATACACAGGCAGCACAAACAAATTGTTGCAGAACTTGATTCTCTTATTTGAGCATAAACATAAAGACGCATACACCACAATACATATAGGTATGTACATGTGTGTGTGTGTGTGTATTCATATGTATGGGAAAAGAAAGAAGCAAATTTAATTGCATAAAATTACCCTGCGGTTCTGTTGGCCAGGCTAAGCATAGTGCTTTAACTAGCCCACATTGGCGAGCAATAGTTGCAGTAATGCATATAATAATTGCTTTTCCTTCGTTGGCTTTTCCTGCCGCTGCAACAAACATCCAACGAAGCACAATATCTTATTTTCCATGTTGAGTTAACTATCCGTGCACGCTTTGTATTCTGTGACACATCCATGATTAAGTCCACATGGAATAGGAAAATTGTAAAAACTGCGTCCGCGGATACGTCAACATTGATTGGCTTATTGGTCGATACCATTTGCTATTCATGTGATATGCTTGAACGAAACACTGCCCCACCTGATGTGAGTTTCCGTAGACTTTGTAGGCAAGAAACCCAGACAAAAACAGAAGGGTAGCAATAAACCAAAATATATATATCAAGCTGTGCGGTTAGGTGCGTGCGTCTGTGATTGTTACAAACAATTAAACTTGACATTTTCGTATTGTCACAAACAGAGACGAACAAACAGCCAACCACTAACTTGAAGGTTTGCTTTGTGGTTATATATATACATACCCTTTGTCACAAAATCAATGCAATCTTGTTACCAGTTTGCTTACTCCAGCTTTCAAGCTACCTTTAAAAACCCGTTGATGAAACACATTTTTAATCCAAAAAGAACTTAGATTGCGTTCATAAAAAACTTTTAACATGAACCAAAGAATTCGATTAAACATTAATTGAGAATAAACGGACTTAGCTACTTGTAATTGCGGCTTATTGTCAGATCCTTGGGTGTGGTTTGCAAATAATCGAACTGTTATCGAAAACAAACAACATGACGAGCTACCCATAGTTTTTGGTATATGGTATTACTTAGTCACACTTTATCAATATAAGTTTTTCTCTTATTCCGGCTTAAGGTCCACTCCACTCTTAGCTAGTTCCAATAAAAGTTTCCCAATGATTTTATACTAAGACTAAACACCGCAACCTTATTAATGAACCTTTTTTTTCCTCTTTTTGTTTCAAGAATGATTTTTGTTATTCGTTTTTTTGTGTTCATCCTTGTCATATTAATTGTTGGTATTTATAAAGGGGTTAGAGAACCGTTGTTCTTTTTGTATGTAGTTTTTTTTCGCTACATCAATATACCCTTACGCGTTTCGGCTTGTATTAAGCATGGATCCAGTGTTTTAAGCCTTAAACGATGTTGTTATCAAATTGAATACTGTACATAAAATATTTGCTGTACCGACATTATTAAATATTATTACCGAATAGCAAATTGTACTTTCTATACAACCAATGCAATGGTTTCATCATTATACAAGTAAAGATGTGTACCTCGTCTCTTAATCCTTTAAAAAATCATTTCATTGATTGTTTTAATGTAGAATTCACAAGCGAAATTATATATAACAACTGCCTTCAATTAGATGACAAACATCGTTTTGCGTTATACAATTTGCAAATCACTTTTGTGTTTAATGTTTTATTAATACTAAGTGCTTAAAACTCAATTAGGATACCATTTTTAGCCACTTTAAAAATAACTTTACATAAGCGCAGCCCCCGCTTTGTTTGGAAAGGGTTAGGACTAAAAGCGCCCATCCAATGCTAAGCGCTTTGCAATTTTGTTACCATTTAGGGACCACGCTTGGGCTTTGCTCATGCCCAGGCCCATTTGTTAGTTGGAGCCTAATGTTTGTGCCTATTTAGCCATTCAACTATGTCACAGCTGCCATGTGCTGGGTAACTATATTTGGCCCCAAGTATACATATATGTATGCAAGCATGCACATGTAAATGTGAATGTGAATGTGTGCGTGTTTTTGTGCTTTTAATAGCTCGTTGGCGACTTAACTACTTTTTGCCTGTTCACTGAGTTTCAATGACCATGCGGCATTTAATTAGTAATATTTTATATATATATATATGCATACACCAAGTACAGCAGCAACGGCAAGAGCAACAACAAGCCAACTAGCTGCAATTATGGAGAGAATACTGATATATTGAATGACTGGATGTACCCTGGCAAATGTTTGGTTACTTGAGTTATACAAATAGTATCAGCAAACATCAATCGATTATGCAGTTTTATAATAAATACGCTCCCGTTTTTAAAGCAGCATATGATCGTTGATTATAGATTTTCATTTGTTACGCATACATATTTGTTAAATAAACATATCAAGGGTCTTACCACCAAGAATTCAAAAAATGTTCTATTAGAATATGGCCAATAATAATACTGAAAATTCCTGCAAAAACAAAGCTTTAAAGTCTTGAAAACGCCCAAAAATACATCAAACGCGCTTCCGATATTAAAAAAAAAAAAAACAACAGAAAACAATAGACCCTGTGTCAGTGATGTTTGTGGAGCTGTTCATGCGATTATGTAACCATAGAAATGAAAACCCATCTGTTCGCTCTGGATTTGTCTGCTTTTATTGATTTCCACTCAACGTACTTTGACTGTGCACTCGTAATTAGCGCATCAAATGCAGCAGCACTCCTATCAATTGAACTAAACTGTAAGTCATTTAACAACTATAAAATGTTTATCCAGCCATGTGTTCGACTCGTATTTTACATTAAGCTACACACACACACACATGAGGATTATACTGTATGAGTCTATTTATGGAACTCATGGAATCGAATTAAAGTGCCTTACTCAAATTTCACTAACGAAATCATCATAGCTAACAGCTTTGAGCTCAAATCAAATTAAGTCAAATATAATTTCCACACACTTAATTGCATTTGTTATACAAATATTTGTTTAAATGCATCTATTGGTTTTGTTCTATTTGGCCTTGTTTACCAGATATATTGTTGTCGATAGCATGCGTATTAGAAAAGAGAAGACTTTATGAGAATTAAAAAAAATTCTTCTCAGAATCCCAAAGAAACGATTGTTCCTCCCTTAAACTAGAATTTTGACATCGTTTTGCGATTATTACTTGTTGTTTGTTATGTATGATTTTTGGAAAATGCATTAATAGCTTAAGAACTGTTGCAATATAAATGTATATAGTGTTTTGTGCAGCAGCTGACAGTTAACAGCTGCAACAATTGCTATGTTGACCGACGTCAAAATACTGGGACGATTGTCAAGATTAATGTTAAAAATGTGTAGCATACTTTTGTGCGGCTTGATTTTGTAGGCAAGGCAGAATACTAAAGTTAAATGAAGTGGAACTAAATGCATCACGGCAGCCCTCTGTCTGTGTCTATGTGTCTTTTTCTGCTTGAGAATTAGGTGAGTGTGTATTAATGCACATTTTTGTGGCAAGCATCTGTCAATCACTGCACAAAAATAGCCAAATCAAAAAGTGAACTATTGCTCAAAATTTTGAATAGAATGCACTTAAGCTGCCACATTGTCACAGCATTAATTTAGCCATATATGCATACAGTGTTCAAAAAGCTTTTATTCGATTTTTTGTTTTTTTTTTGTTTTTGCATATTCACATGCGTATATACCCAGCAATCCATTAAGTACTGTACGAGTACGAATTCAAATTGATGCCAAGGACATTTTGTTATACGCTTTGTAGCGTATAGAAATGCTTATATTACTGATCAGCATCGCAAGCAGAGTCGATAGAGCCCTGAAAACTAGTTCGTCGGTCTTTAAACTATGAAGCTGAAAATAAAACAAAACATTTCCAAGATCCGAATTGGTTTTGAAAGTGTAAATTAAGTTTGGCATGCCGATGCCCCTGGAATAATTTTTGTTAGTTGGGATATTCAATTTGCGGTTTCTCGAATCAATGCGATAGATAGTCTAGACTCAAGGGCTGGTCAAATGGCCTTCATGAAATATTTGCTGCATATCTTTGAAAGACGTCAGCAGCTACTCTGCCTCATCTCCTCTTTTATTCTGATAGCCCATAATAAAATGCAAACGTAAGGCAAATAAAATATTTGCCACACAAGCCAAATATACCATGTTTGTGTATAAAATATGAGTTTCGTCGATATTTGTTAATGGCTGTGTAAAAGTGTGTGCGTGTGTGTATCTTGATTTATGTTGTGGTAAAATGACAGAAACAGCAGCAGGCCGCAACAAATTTCGGATGTCAAAATCAAATGTGACAGTTTGAACAGTTTACAAGGCTCATTAGAAACATCCACAGGATGTTATGGATAAACCAGCATCCGTTGGTATTAAGAGTTACATTTAAAAATAGGTATTGGAAAAAGCATAAGGCAGTTGCTTAGGTTGACCTAAATATAAAATATGAGTCAAGGTTTACCGAAACGCGGCTTTCTCTTGAATTACGAGTTTTTCAGAAGCATCTTACTTAGTTTTATTTTACAAGCCATCACAACAAGGCTGTTTATTTATTCACTATTTACGAAAATGTAAATTTGCAATTAATAAAAATTGGCAAATTTTTAATAATGCTTTAAGCTTTCACTTAACGCAGAGTATAAAATTTCATTTTGCTTACAGCAGAAAGCACCTCCGACCCCATAATGTATGAATATTTCTATACGTGTCCATGTTGAGATGATAAGCTTGCAAGACTCTAAGCCTGTTTACAATTAACTCGTTTCCAATACACACAAGTAATCTGCTGAAATCGGTTTGGAAACAATAATGACAAGCAACATAAAACTTTCATTACACGTTTATCGGACTGCAGGGTATGTGGAGGTCGGGTTTTCACGGCTAGAGAATTTCCACTTATTATAATTCAATGTGCAGAAAAAATTGATGCATCATTTGATTTGACAGTTTAACAGATCAATCTCTGCAGCATTATTTTTTCGCGTTCACAACTTTTTGCATTAATGAAGGGAGCGTTGAGCTGCCACATTTAATGGAAATGTGAAGCTGAACATGAGACTGAGGAAAGCAGGGGGAATTGTGGTAGGGAATGCAATAAAAGCGTATGCAAAAAGTACAAATTTATGCAAAATTAATTAAGTGTCGCTTATTGTTTGTCTCATGTAAACGCTTTCAGCGCAGCGCAAATTAAATTATTTTTACCACACACCCAACTATACGAGTATATGGCATTTACATCAGAATTTCCACGACCGATTTCTGCTTTGCCCTTTCGCTTTGCCCAGCAGCCAGCAGTATCGCTATGAAACTTTTTTTCTTACTGCCTCTTTTGATTTATTGCCTTTTATGCTGCTGAATGCATTTTAAACGCCACGTGGGGCTGTAACGAATATTTGCCTCTGGTTGCTTGGCAATGTCTTTGCTGCTGTTGCCACTGCTGAGGCTTCTGCTTGTGGTTTGCCACTTGAGCGTTAGTCTAGCTGTAAAATTACATTTTTCAATGGGTCCACGGTCCACGTGGCGAATGTGCGACCTCTGTGCACTTTCCATGGCAGCTTTTGTGCGGCTGATCAGCAACACATTATAAACACGCCCCAACTGCCACACCCACCAAATATATTCCTATAAGGAACTTTTGTTTTGCCACTATTACTTACCTTTTTGCAGTAATCAAGCAAATCCATTTTATCACGCAAACATGTGGCGCCCGTTGTCTTCTTGCTCAGGTCCGTAACCCAACGACCCTCCTCGGAAAGATATTGCGGTTGATAGATTTGACCGGCTTCACAAAGTACGGCTATCTGTGGCTCCCAGCGCGGCGAGGCACCCTGTAAGTAGATACAAATAAAACAATTTATATAATTATATCCTAAAATAATTGCTTTTACATATGTATATAAATCTATGTAATAGGCAGAAAAGTTCTACTTGGAGCCGTTGTGATATCTCAAACACCGGAACAACTAAAAGGTAAGCTCTTCTAAGCTAATGTGGAAAATATGAACAGTGTTTGCAGAAATACAACTTTTTGATAAAAACCTTTTGGAAATCGACTAAAAACACCTGAGATCTTTAATATGCTTGAGGCACGTACTAGAGTCATACAAATTCACAAAAGTATTGATTGTACTCCGTAAGCGTAAAGTTTCTTGTTAACAAGGAACGTTTTAGTTTGCCTTTTTCTAGGAACCTAAACATTTTTAGTCTTTTGATGAGTGTTGGTAGTGTATAAGGGCTAAAAAACTATTTTAAACATTGTCTGTTTTAAGCCACCTCGTATAGCTTATCAGTTAAAACATTGATAAGGGAGCAGACTTGAAAACTTATGACAAATTATTGCTTAGTATAAAGTAATATTATAAGTATTATTTAAATATAGATTGTACAGCATTGATAAATATCTCGTTGCACTGCGCAATTGCCTTAATATTGCAGCAGTTTAAGGCATTTGTCTTTGAATTTTCATCGAACAGGCAACAAGACATTAATCATAGAGCACACAGTGCAAATGAGCCTTGCCTTCCAAATGTTTTTACTGCTGGTGTGAGCGATAAAAAATGATGATGACGAGAAGGAGGAGGAGAAGAAGAAGGAGGAGAAGGACAACACTCAGATTAAAGACAGAGATTACATTTTCCAAAAGACAACAAGAGTGAGATATAGTTGCAAAAAGCACATGTGACAACTGAACTCATTAGGCGGGGATATAGACAGTAGTAGTAGGGCTGGGTGCAGGGTCAGGGTGAGGCGAGAAATATGCCTGCTGATGGCAGCTAAACCACAATCATGTCTTTAATGGCTGATTGCTTATGGTTTATGCCATTGCCAGGCGACAGGCGGTTGGCAGTTGGCAGCTGGCAGTTGGCAGTTGAAAGTCGGCAGTATGATAAATGTTGTCAGTTGAGTTATGATGAAGAAAGAAGCAGCAAAACGTCAATAATTGATAGATTGATTAAATGATTTGGCCTTGATTTAGTTCGTTTAAGTAACTTGGTTAGTCTGCGTATCTTTAAGATGCTTTTACTTTTGACCTTATGTATGCGCCCCCATATACATAACCCTCAATCAGTTGGCTTTTGTTCTAAAACAGCGGTGGATGGGGAGGGGGAGAGTGAAGGATCAAACACATGGTAAAGGATAACACATAACGTTTTTATTTGAAAGCTCTGAACAAAGCCTGAATTAGTTTTCTGTGCCAGTTGCTGTTCCCATTTTGCATAACTTTGACAACAAGCAGATTAAAAGCCTATCCCTCGGTCCGTCAAACCGTCAATCTCTCCGCCTTCCCTCCCTCCACGTTCAACTATCTATCTATCCGGACTTAGGTTCGTAATTGTTATTTCCATTAGTTGCTGCCATTGTTTGCCATCAGTTTCATAGACTGCAGTTCACGTTTCAGAAAACTGAAAACTGAAATCTGAAATCTAAAAACGGGTATAAAAAAGAATGCACTTGCGTCTCGTTTCATTCAAATGCTGCTGTACTATTTATTAAGCCCGCCAGTGATTCATTCGTTTACTGTGTATGAACTAAGAGCACGTCAGCGAAAGCGAATGCTATTCATATCCGTGCATATGAAAAACCAACGCCCACATAAGGCATTGTTCGGTCAGATAAAGCTAGCCCAACACTAGCAACAAACTGACAAAGGCAGCAACAGCAGCAGCATCAGCTTTTGCTATTTTTTAAAAAAATGTTATATAGCATGCATATGTGCATTCCCCGATAACAGCTTACTGTTTACTACTATTTTCAACAAAACACTCTGGATTTTTTGTATTGAATGTAGTCACTGATAAATATGGCCTTATAAAATATATATGCTATTCAATAGCCAAATCAATATAGCAGCCATACCCAAATGTCTGGCTGTTCGAATACAGTATGATTGCGTTGATCTTAAACACTGTACTGGAGTCATTAATCCTTTTTTTATTTATTTTATAATAATATAATGAAAACATGAATATTGAGCTGACCAATCGATAAGGGCTCGGTTGGTACAGGTCGCTGTCTATACCAACTCCATAATCAATAGGCATTGGCGAAAGGTAACGCGGAGCAGCATTACAGGAGGCTTCCAGCCTGCCCCAAAGCATGTATAAGCTTTTCGCAAAAGAGGACCTCTTGCTTGCCAACGTCAGTGTCAGTCGATGTACCTCTGACTATCTCTTTTGCTCTGCTGTTTGTCTGCCAGCCTGCCTGTCTGCCTGCCTTCCTGCTTGAATGCCTGTCACACTGGGTTGGCTTGCTTGTCAGTTCATCCATCCATTCACACACCAATTGCCGTTATTCATTTGCTGTGTGTGTGTGTGTGTGTGTATCATCAGTCTGTGCGCTTAACTATTTCAAAAGTAATTACGTTGGTATAAAGGCGGCAACAGGGTCAGTTTTTAGCTCAACGTCGCCTTGTTTGTGACGAATCAGGATTTTTACAGGCAATTTAATAATTCACAAAACAACACAAGCTTTCTCACTTACAGACATTACTGGTCGTGTGTGTGTATGTATTAAAAAGCTTACATAGAAATTTGCATTTTGTCACTTGTTTGTCTGAGCTTTGACTTGGTTTCTCCGTAAGACTTTCAACACAGACATTAGGAGAGCAATAAGAGCAGCTATTCTT
The DNA here is from genome assembly GCA_035044725.1 of Scaptomyza caliginosa. NCBI lineage: Eukaryota > Metazoa > Arthropoda > Insecta > Diptera > Drosophilidae > Scaptomyza > Scaptomyza caliginosa. The sequence goes on along the minus strand of JAWNNR010000803.1, from coordinate 1,769 downwards.
ATTGCTACTGTCGGTGCCGTTCCTCTAACGATGACACCATACAGTTCCTTAGGACAGCAAAGAAAAATACACAAAAAAACTGCAAATTGCAATTTCATTTGCGCATTAGATGTATGAAATCCTAGAACAGCATAAGAGTATTACAAGTCAAAGTAACAATATTATATTAAGAGAGAAGCCAATCATATATGTTAGATCAATCAACTCTTGGTAGTAGTCACTGTAATGCAAGTAGAACATATATATAATGCTGAAAAACAAATGGCGGTTTTAAGAGCTGTTTGTATTTATTGGTCCAAGACAGGACGAAATAAAGAACTATGTTTCAACGGCAGTGCGAGGGGTAAGGCTCACGCTTAGTTAAGGTAAAGTTCCTTACTGTGATTCCCCACAAAGGCAATCAATGTTCATTCAAGACTGAACCGATAACTTTAAAATATCTTTCCATATAGCATAAGTATGATTGCCAACACTTGGTTTGGCCAAAGAAAAGTTTGTCCGCTGTTAAAGCGCAAAGGATACAATTTTTCATAAGTCAGAATGAACGTTTTTATTGTGTGGCCCATTGCATTGAATTCATTGAGCACAAATGGTTATTTAATTAAAAATTAATGTGTTCATATTAAGAGTAATTTCAGTTCGTTTAAAAAAAAAAAATGGGGCTTGGAAAATTCGATCAAATCAATGCATTCTCTTCAATCGGCACCGAGGAAAAACGGATTTGCTTTCTGAGTGTTCGCATTGCAACTTGGGGCAGAAACAAGACACAAGTCTCATACAAAAATAAAGCAAATTTCAAAAGATGAAATGTTGCCAATAACCGACAAATTTTGCTAGTATCAGATTGCAACTGTAGAGGTAAACAGTGAAAGTCATTGTTTGGCGGCAATTCAAATTAAAATTAAAAACACAACACACATGCAACCCATGATATTGGCACATGCAAAAAGCAATATAAGCGGATGCTGCAACGGGGCGGGTACCTGACTATGGCTACTAGGACGTAGCAACCTAATTATGTATGTATGCAACCAGAAGGGCTGCAAGCCAGCCACACCCTTACGCCCATTCGAAATAGCTGACGCAAGGCTCAAAAACAATGTGCATTATTGCACTGGGCATTCCCAGCACCTTTATACAGTCCTGGCCTAGGTTGTTTTGGCCTGGTTATTAAGAAGTGTTTGTTATAACAGCAGAAGAGCAATCTAGTTGGTATTTTCGATTGAATGGCAGCATTCACGAACTGCTAATAGCACAGTTATCTCTTTATACGTAACAATGAAGCACCGACTTCTACTGTTTGCTGCAAGTAAACGTGTAAAACAATTAAAACATAATCTACTTATAAACTAAGCCACTGTCACTGGTCCTATTTAAGATATACATGTTTTTGCATGCAAAGACAAAAGTCCTTTACTAGTGTAGGCTAAAGAGATGAATGCAACCAAGGATAACGAGAGTTCTCTGAATTATATTCAATTACTAACAGTATCTTACATTTGTAGCTGTCGCATTTAAATGGATAAGTCAATTAACATTAGGAAGATGGAATTCAGATTCCTTGTTTCATATGCAGCTTAGAATATTGTAAAACTATTTAATTTGAAGCGCATATAATAGTAATAGTTTTAATTAAAATCCCCAATTCTTTAAACGCGTCCTATGCAACTAACAAAGTTGTGCTCAGTTCATTAAATTTACTTGCTTGAGGAACTTTGGTAGCTGCCAGAGATACGATTCCCTTGAACTTTAAGTCTAACCAAATTAAT
>JAWNNR010000802.1:0-74701 GCA_035044725.1 Scaptomyza caliginosa | reverse complement strand
ATGCGACACTGACGGAGCCAGTGGACAAAATCACAATCATGTAAATGTTTACTCAAGCGTAGTTAACTCAAATTTATGATGTTTCATTTTGCCATTGCAGCACTCGGAACGTGGGACATTTGGCGCAAAAGTTGAAAACGTATCAAAACAGAGAGCCAACCAAAAGTAAAACACAAAAGAAATTGCGTTATAATAGCGCACGTATTACGTATTTTACTTTCATTTTCCATTTCGCATTTTACACAGCAGTCGGGACTTGATTCACAGATAAATACATTTTTAATGCGAGCCAGTGAAGAAACAAGTAGGAAAGCTTACTCGAGAGAACTCGATTAGGAGACACCCTCAACTAGAGATGAGCATGAGTCGAGTCGTGACTCCCTCTTAAAATTGCTGTCTGGTGCCGTGTAAAAGCCAAGAGGCCCACGCCCATATCTAACCTGAGTATATGTAAGTCTAATCAATACTAAACCGGGTGCCTAAAATGAGTTTAATTTTTAAAAGCTCTGGTTTTTCTCAACTAATTGTATTCAATGCCCAAAAATGTATGTTACTTTCCATCTATAGTCTCTAAAGCTCATCCACATTTTTCAAATTTAAGAGTAAGTACTATCGATATCAAAGTGATAACAAGCATCTGGTTAAAGTACCCGAAATCGATGTGCTCATTCGAAGACCTTAAGTGCAAAATGATTAAGTACAAGCAGGTAATCACCCGAAAGCTTTTGATATCCAACCATACAATATTTGACTGTTGTTTTGGGACTTTTTAATTTTGGTCTTTTGTGCTTTTTCGGGATATGTTTTTTATTTAATTTGGTGTTGTGCAATGCCCATCTTTCTGTCTGTTTGAGGGCGCATTTTTTGAAACATCCTTCAAGTTAAAGGCGTACCAAACATATATAAGGGAGAACTGCGAACACTGGAGATTGTAAAATCACATCAAATGTTTTTCGCTTTTTATTGTTGCGCTTTGTATTTGCCTCATTTCAGGGTTTGGAGTAATCAAAACTAGCAACATATTTATTGACAACCCTATTAAATGTCGATGTCCACTTACATACTTTATTTTCGACTCTTCTTTTTGCAAGTAGACTACCTAACACCTCCTTTTACAGTGTCATCAAAGTACTCCATTTCATAGGACTGCAACATTTTAACTTATTCATGGTTGTTGTTCTTGTCTCGTTTTGTGTTGTGTGACTCAATTTCGAGTGTCAAAGCATTCCTGTTGGTTTTTGTTGTAGCTGTTTGTGTTGCCGCTTGATGACTAAGCAAGACACATACACACGCACTTAGCCACAAGCAAAGTGCAAGTGCAAGTGCGTAGATTGTCAGTTTTTGCGGAGCTTTTGGCTTTTCTTTGGCATTTCTCAGGAAATGCAGTGTTTCGTCCCAAACGATATTTTCAAGGATATTTACGAAGAACACAGTCACACTCAGTCACACAGCACAGGCATTAGATTTTGGATACTAGAAGCAGGAGTGAACTTCCAAGGGATAATGCGAGCAAAACTAAAAGGCTGTGCAAAACTTTTAGCTTTAAACTTTTGCAAACTTTTATTTCAGCTAAAATCCGAAAAATGTAGCCGGTTGTTGGCAGGCAAGTAAGAAAGCCAACTAATTGCATTGATAAAACACACAAACATGCGGCCACAAATTTCAATTCATTTTCTAAACGTTGCCTGAAAGTATGCAACAATATTTCTGTCTGCAGCAAATCAGCTGTTATTGCACTTAAAGTGTATATGCAATGTCCATTATGCTGTCCATCATTGTAATCGGCTAACAACTTGAAAGGCTGTGCATTAAAAAACAGTTTTCATTCATTAAGCTACATTAAAATTTCGTAGATGCATCAATCTTATTATTGCTTATTGAATAAACAAAACAAGCGAGGCAAATAGTGAATTAAGCTGTTTGCCTATTTTCTGATTTCATGAAAATTGCTATTAGGACTTAAATACGGATTAAATATTGACCAGCTCTTAGGTAACGGTTGCATTCGTTGCCCGGCCAACCGCTTACAAACTATTAAGACACTTGTATTTTACTTAAGTTAGTCAGTTTGAGAAATTGCTTCTTAATCTGCCTGGCATTCATTATCAACACACGGATAATTATTATTGAGTCCTGACTGACACATTCACTATTTGTGCTGACATTTAAATTACAATTCAATCACTGCACAAGTGCACTTTCCAAATTTTGCTGTCGCAACGCTCATCTAATTGATTTTGCAGAGCCTTTGTGATAAATCGATACGTAAACGAGTACATACTATGTATGGTGTCCGCACCAGCAGTAGCAGCTTTTCAATTATTTAACCTTACCCATACGAAATTATCTGAGTCCTGTGGGTGGCAACTCTAAAGGGGGTTGAGGTGCGTGGGATTTAACATGTATTTTGTAGCCCCTGGCAGCCATTTTTTCGATATCTATTCGCTTGGATATTCCCTTTGGTCAGAGCTATTTTTTTTTTCCCAACCATTCCACTATGAGTAATTTGACCTCTTTTTGTGGCTTTCACCGATAACTCAAAACCGAACCAACTTTATTTTGATTTAGCTATTCACGTTGAGTTTTTAAGAACCCAATGGAATGTTTAGGTTTCTCAAAAACTGAGTTTTTTCCTGTGTGTCCAGAGAAATACTCTAACTAGCCTTAGCGCAACGCTACTGCGCCCCCGTTTTGTTGCACTTGTGTCCTTAAACCTTCATAACGCTACCATCCCTCTTAAGCTTAGCAACGGTCCAGTGTTCAGTGCCACAGTTCGTTATTCGTCCATTTAGCGTAGGACATCGCCTGCTGGCTAACGCCAGAGTGCCTGTTATTTTACCGTTTTTGGGATTTTTTTTATTTTTGAAGCAAAGTTTGAGCTAATTGAGTGTGATTCGAATGTTGGAAGCGATGGCAAATAAAATTTGTCTGTGCGTTTAATGGCTGTAAAGTCGCAGTAAAGCCGCTGCTGGGCAATGTTAGAGGAGCGTGAACAGTCAACGAGTTATCGATTTTCTCTGGCATAAAAGTCAGACAAGTGGCACTTGCGGATAAATGGGAATAATGAAATTTCGCTTGCCATGCGACCTTAAAGCCATTTCTTACCAGTAGACTTTATTGATTATAATTTAATTTGGCAATTTTTTCGACTTCCAACAACTTGAGTCCGCCCACAAACGTGAAATTGGTTATGAAGTAGCATTAAGAGGAATATAATGAATCATTTAAGCAAAGAATGCTTTTTGGATTAAATTTTCAATGTATATAATACAAACTTCAACAGAATGAAACCATTTTTAATGTCATGATGGGTACCTAGATGTATTCCTTCTAGATTTAACCTCAGCATATCGCTTTGTCATAGAGACTAGCATACAAAAAATGTATCCAAGCTTGTGTTTTTAACTTACCCGGTATTTTATTTATTTATTTCCACGTATAAATAAGTACAACTTTACCTACTGTGGAATGTTTCCATTTACAAAGTGGTAAACTTTATTCGTTTAATCGTTTAATCGTTTGTGATATTTTCAGATTTCTCGCTTTAAAATGCTAACATTCTTGTTCTTTAGCCTGGTGTTAAGGCCATTACTATTTGCGAAAAAAACGTTTGTACGAGTGAACTTTAGGCTGTCATTTACTATATATATATTTGATTGTTTCTTAAGTTTTACTCTGGTATCGTCAAACATTTGATCGAAAGTAGAACTCAAAATAAACTACACGTTCTTGTTTACAAAAATCGAACAAAAATCAAATTAAAACAGCGTGTATTGAGAAGAATAGGATCAATGCTTGCGAACAATCGGAGAGTGCCATATCGACTCTGCTGTTTTCACTTTTCAAGAGTATACATACTTAATGGGGTCGGAGATGCTTCTTTTTTTTTGTTGCTTGTTGTATACATTTGCACAAAACCATTATACCCTTTTTTCCATTTCATTGGTTCAGGCTATAAAAAGGACGGAAGCAAGAGAATAATGCATGCTCTTAAGCGCTGCGCCATGACGAGGCAGTGCAATTTAATTAAGTATAAAAACTAATTAAGCGACTCTGGCAGAGAGCGGAGAGCACAGTTGGGGCTGGGGTCAAAGTGTAGGCTCAGTAAAACGATGCATCCATGTCTTCAGAGCCAGATGTCAGCGTATACATATGTGTGTGTATATTGTGTGCTGCATACTTTTTGGTGAAAGTTGGCGTGCTTCAAATATAAATTGAAAACGGAAGCACCAGGAACAACACGCACATACAAATTCAGATTTACGGGGAATAGCAAGAAGAAAGAAAAGAAGAGAGTGGGTACTTGTGAGTATTTGGTGTGTTTGTGAATTATTCAAGATGGCGCCCTGTACAACACTTGTGTCTAATGTCTGTCTAACAGTCTGACAGCACCGACAGTCTAAAAGCTTTGCCAGAAAAGCAACAAGGTTACATTTATTTCAATGCACGGTTAAATCATTCACTCTCTGATTTCATACACAACTCTAAACCCGAATAAGAGCCAAAACCAAATCCATTTTCATTTCAGACTCGTCTGTTTCTTAATTTCCAGTTTAATTTTTTTAACGCAAACGTAAGCAAAAGCCAAGTAGAAGCTTAAGTCATTTTTCCCAAAGCGTGCGCTACCTAAAAGCACAGAACAACTTTGATAATTAATCACTTGACTGTAGCTCGTAGTTCCGTCGACTCAACTTGAAAACGGTGAAGCTCAAGATGCTGCTTCACTTAATATCCTATAGAAGCAACAACAACGAAAATTTATACAAATGAAAAGTTCTTAGTAGGTACGTAAGTACGTCGAAATATTAAATATTAAGTTTGCTGAGAGTGTAGCGTAGCGAATAAGTGGAAAATGCACTCGGTGCTAAGCTCAGCAAAACAGTGCAGCTGAAATGACTGTTAACGTGAAGCAGCATCTTTGTAAGCTTACAACGAGCTTCTGATAAGCTGGTTGCCAGGCTGCAAAGTAGCAGAGCCAACGATTTCCAAGTAAAACTAATTGCATTGCCTGCCACACACAAGATGTTGCTGCTTAGGTCAACTCGAGTCTGATAGTTGCAAAATGAAGTCTAAGTCGTCGCATTCAGAGTAGATAAATGAAGCGAAGGGTGAACTGAAGAGGCAGTAAATGGTTAAGTGTAGAGCCAAGAACTAGACGATGGTTTTGACAAAAGCAGCCTTAAGCTTTGAGCTGTTAACGCTTATTATGCTCAGCTTCTCGATGAGGTGTTAGGATGATAAAAGGGAAACCTGGCATCAACACTGAGTGCACGTATCTCCGATTGCAAGAGCTGCACATGAATTTGATATCTCCAACATGATGCTATGTGCACCTCGATTAAATTTTGGATATTCATGCAATGCGACAAACTTAAACACAATACATACAATTCAAGCCACATGGCTTGAGCAATATATTTGTCTAGTTTTTTGTCTTTTTACATTCTCATTTATTACATCAACTCTGGTGGTGATTATATTTCACCTTTTTACTTTTATGCTTCGTTTAAAAATCGATTTTTTTTCATATTCAAAAAGTTTGTAACTTAAAGACGACTTATGAAAACTCTAGTTATTTTTTAAAGAAAAGTTTAAGCCACGTCGATATAGCCATATGAAGACAACAACTTCAGTACACAAGACAAATACTTAAAATCGACGAGTAATTTCCTTTTTGAGTGGTTTAATATTTTGCTTTCATATTTTCCTTATGGCTGCTCGTTGAATGTTGACTTGTCTGTGGCGAGGGTGTCAGTGGGTGCGCTGTCAAACAGGATGTTAACTTTGTCAACGTATCATTTTTTTCCGCCATTTTTGCAACTGACGATTGCCTGCCGTTGTTGTTTCGTGTTGTTGTTGTCGTTAAAACGGCGCGCCGGCAGCTGCAGCTGCTACTGATTTTTTCGTCATTATCATAATAGTAAGTGTCGCCTTTCTGTCACACACACACACACACACAGTAGAGCTCCCAGTTTGCCGCTTTGTAAGTGAAGAATAAAGCAAAGCGTTGCCCCACAGTTGTGTTTTCGAGCTCGATCTGATTCTCCATGTTTATGTGTGCGTTTTTATGACTCTTATCTGGCTTTTGGTGTTGGTCTTGTTGTTTTAGTAACTACCATATCACATTTCCTCACCAAGCTCAGTGTGCTTATCTGCATTGACACCCCCGCAAATGCTACCTGCTCACTGACTTAATTTTCTTATATTTATACCCTGAACCATTAGAATAGAAAAACGGGTATTACTGTTTGTGAAAGAGTATGTAGCAGACATAGGGATAAGTATACATATATTCTTGATAAACATCAACAGGAGATTCGATGTAGGTCACTTAAGCCTTTGGCAGAACAAGTTTGTTTTTTTTTTAAATCATCGTTTACCCTGTCCTTTTCCGATAGGAGGTCCAATATTTGTACGATAGTGATCTAGGCTGTAGGGTATCTCCTAGTCGAGCTTCTGGGTATTATTTAACGCATCAGCTAAGCACATATTTTTTTAATTGGATCGCAACAATGCACTCTAGTGTCTCCGGAAATACAGTAGCAGGCAACTTTAGACTACAATGGTAAGATCGCACATACCTACTTCCTTTGGTCTTAATAACATTAATAAGACAATAAAGAGCACCTTTAAAATCAATTTGACTTAGGTATAATATGCAGCGTTCGTCCAAATTTTAAGGTGAGCGTTCGGAATGTTCGTAGTCAAAACAAAGAGTACAGCACCTTCTGGGGTGACTAACTAGCATTCTAGAGCAGGCGAAAAGTTCTAATTTAAATCAACTAGATGGTTGAACAAGAAATGATTTGCTTTAAGGAATTACACCCTAGCATTTACCAGCACTTTCTTCCTACCGGATAGCAACCTTTTTATCTATGATCAGATATATGAGTGGACCTTTTTGCCCTTAAATAGGCCAAGAAACCAATAAAATCGTTAAAGCTGAAGTTGCAAAGATTGCTAAAAAGAAAGCCATCGACACGTCGCATTCCCTGCAATTCCTATTCACTTGCGTATTTATATCAAAAACCAGACATATCCGCTTTAATTGGTTCACAAATGTCCTATACATGAAGGAATAAAGCTTAAGCCAAAAGATACTTAACACTTGTGACCACATTTAGTAGGTTTTCACTCTGTTTAAACTCATTTCCTTATACCAATTAAGATGTCGACATATATATATCTAGCAGCAAACAACAACAATGGTGGAAGCAATAATAGCAGCAAAATGTACACGAATTATAAACATAGAGAAGTACATTTTGAACCGTATTTAAAATAAACAACCGCAAAAAACAAACAGTAGCAGCCGTGCCAAATGAAACTACGGAAAACAACAACAAGAAAAGCACAAACAACCCCAAGCAGCACATTTATGCAATGACCCAACTGGCTTTGGGGAATGAGAGGCTGTTAAAGAGAAACCAAGAGAGAGACAGAGAGAGAAAAAAATAGAGAGGGACAGGGATAGAGAGAGAGAGAGAGAGAGAGAGAAAGACAGAAAAAGGTGGATAGGTGAGAAGGTGGAGTTAATGGTTTTTTTTTATTTTGGCATTGTCGTCGCTATGCGCCACGTAACTGCCAACGTTGAATGCCAGTGGCAACAGCAACAAACACACTTATACACACACACACACACACACACACACACAGACGTGGCACATATGTATACTCGCATGCATACACAGCACACCATTTCTATACCCATGAACCGATGAACTGAGAGAATAGGGTATAATGATTTTGTGCAAAGGTATGTAACAGACAGAAGGAAGCATCCCTCAGCTTATAAGATCTCAAAAAATAAAAGAGCTGAACACCAAAAGCTGGCCAGACTCCGATAAAATCAACGGGTAGAACAAATTATCGAAATAACCTGAGTGTGTTAAGAAAACTTTAGATTCTATTGAGAAACACCGGAGGTATTAGAGGTTAAAGGGTAGTGCAATTTCCTAGACTGCACATAAACGGTAGCAATGATTGTACAAGGTAAATCTAGGGTTTTGGGTATCTCGAAGTTGAGTTTTCTCAACTAAAGCCATCTTAATTGTGTTTTCTTTTTTTTTACCAAATTGTGATTCATAAGCGCTGCCAAGAAGGAAAAGCAGAAACGCTGCCCCAGGTAGCGGCAGTTGGCAAGCGTCAGGTAATCCGAAATAATTTGCAAAAATAGATAAAGGGTGTGGCAACAGAAGTGCCTAAAGAAGTTAAAGTGTGAACACATTTAGAATCCCTAGAGAAAACAGAATTGCGCTTACTGGGCAGCTAGTTTGGTTAAATAGGCGTTGGCTACAAGAAAAACAGCTGCATGAGCCAGCAAAAAAAACAATTTTAAAACAAAATATAATATTTTAACGAAAAGTACTTACAGTCTAGTAATATGAATTAAATAATTAAAATTTCTGATTATCATAGTATATATAACCAAATTAATATTGCATATACAGTTAACTTAAATGTGAACGGGATGAAAGACGTATGACGTTCCTTTTCAATTTTAATACGGATCAATCAATTTGCTGTTCCTGGATCTTCGATTTGTCTATAATATCTCAAAATGCTTACATTATTTGATGATTCTGTTACCAAATTGGCAAATCCTATTCTACGCTCAACCCTGACACATTATGAGCCACGACATGACGAACTTGTTGTTGTTTTTATGGATGTATCTACGCAAAGTTCACAAAACGAAAGCTGTAAGGACCTAGCAGCTGCGCTTGTGTGGTGACTAATAGAAACCAGACCCAGACAAATGAGAAGTGAATGCAAAGAAATGGTTGATGGTTGGACACTTGTTGGTATAGCTTCACGCAATATATTTTTGCCACAGCTGCGAAGAGCTTTATAATTGCAGCTTAATGCAGCCGAAGTTTATAACACCATTCACGAAGTCAACTGACTTGCAACAAGCAACAAACATCAAAAACATATATTGCCGATTATGTAGATTATGTACAGAGCTCCATGACTAGACTCAATTGTGTATTATAATTGACTTTATTAGATTTAAGTTAAATGATTGGTGCTTCAGCATTATGTGAAGTAGAATTAAATAAATAAATTAGAATCTTATTAGTACAGCTCCAGTTCTTATTCCTTATCATCCCGCTATCATTAATGGTCATGGGTAACGGATGACTTAAAAGCTACATCTAAAGGCGACGGTATCTTGGCAGAAATTATTACTGGGTATTGGACATCGTAGCGTGGCAACCAGCGACTTCGCAGTAGTCGTAGTGTGCGTGCTTTGACGTGTAACGAGAGAGAGAAAAGGACAGACTGCAACCCGGGCAACCTTATGACTTACGTAAGAGCCACAAAGGGAGTGGCAATAAAAGTACTTAAAAAAAAATAAACTTAAAAAACAACACTCTCATAAACCGCAAGCAGCGTCAATTTGGTTATCGAGTTGCCAACAGGTGGCGCTAGCGTTAATGAGAGTTGTCTTAGCTGTATTTGGTTTTTGTACCTGCTAAGCGTTCTCACCCCAATATAGTTGTTTATACCCAAGGACTTGTGCGTTGGTGTTGCATAATGAGCGGGCGAGGTTTTTTCCTAGCAGTGTGCAGACTGGTGCAGAAGATTGCATCTAAATATCAATTTACTTAAAACCACAAACCTCTGCTACACTCTAAAAACACATTTTGATCGCACTCCATCTATTTAGTTGGATCGTGTAACTCTGGACCAACCAGAGTGGGCTGATCCATCCTAAAAGTACAATTTCACAAAGAAAAAGCTGTCTTTGTACACTGTAAAGCTTCGATCTATGGCTATATGGTGAACATATGGCAAACGGTCTTACAGATTCGAGCCATGCGAAGAGGAGCAAATTAAAACACTAGAATTTACAGTAAGATGCTGATTAGATACTGTGGTATGCTTGTTAGAAGCTTATTCCCCGCGTGGCCTTTAAGTAGATGTTTTCCTCCTTATATGTCATATTCAAGTCATTCAAGACCTTAAACTTAACACGAAAGTATACTGCTATCTAGGGACATCCATGCAATGATCGTACGGAAGGAGTAATGGAATGCAGTTTGCTTCCTTACAGGAACCAGCCCTTTTCAGACATTAACTTGCAACCTTAGCGCAGGAGTACGCTGCGACTTTCTAGGTTATGTTAATGTGCACAAAAAATAACATAGATATAGAGTGTGCAAAATGAACTTAGTACTTATATTTAACATTTATTTACCCAATTAAATTAAATGCACGGAAAACAAAACACAACACCTAAGTACATATATATATATATGTATATATATATATATATACTGTGAATTTAAAGCTTTCTACAAAATAATTGCAAACGAAACTTTTTGCCCCTTTCAGCAGTAGCAGTAGTTATTTTTATGGCCCTCAAATGGATTTGCGTTTCATCGGATGCCCAGTTTGATTTGAAAAACAGCACAAACACTCGACTCCGCCCAACGCCCAACGCCCACTCTAACCACATTTGCCATCCCGATAGCCAAATGGTATTTGGGGAATACGAATGATGATGATGAGAATGGGAATGGAAATGCGACCGCCTTCGGCATTCGTGTTGATGTGTCCCATTGAAATTGGATTTCGAATTGACCTTTGATTTGCTTGCCTTATTTTGTCGCCAGTAAGCATCAACTGGCAGCAAGTAGAGCCAACAATTTACGGCAAATTCTTATTGACAATTTTACGAAGGCAAACCACAAGAATCAAGTGAGTTCATTTTACAATATTTGTTTATGCTATTTTAAGCTTGCTGTTTATTAAAAAAAAATACAAATTGCTTAATCCAATGGGGAAGTGGACAAAAGACATGAGAAGAGGCGAAAATTACGAAGAAAACCAAGCAACCGAAAACTATGCCAATTGAAAAACAAGCCAAACGAGAAATGCTTCAAAAGTGGAAAATTAATGCAAGCAAAAAGTGGAAATGGAAATGGAATAGGATGCAAACGTTTTAGCAGGGCAATAAGGCAGCAAGCAGCAAGCAGCAGTCAAAAAATGTAATTTTGCGATTTTATAGCACAAATTTCTTATAATCACCAACAGAAAAAAAAAAAAAACAGCAACAGCAGCACAAGCTTCAAAATAGGAAAACGAAAATGCATGTTGTAATTGCTTGGAAATGGCTCAAACTGTGGATGCTGTACTTTGGGGAGGAGAGGGAGTTAGCAGCTGCTGCGTTAACTGTTTGGCCCCTGGTTCGCCATTTTGTCGGAAATGGAATAAAAATCATATTTCCGTTATATTATTCGCTGTTAATGAAAATGCAAATAAGATTGGATATTCCGTGCAGCAGCCAATGCCAAATCCATGTATACTATACGAAGTTGTTGCTACTGCCGTGAGGATATGAGTATGAGGCAAGGTTTCTCCATATGTGATGGTTGACGCTCTTAGCAAATGAATATTTGAATATTGTTCTGATTTTATTCATTTTATTTGCTATCAAAAAACCAATGACTACACGCATTTCTTTAAGCATATTTTTTGTGCATGACTTAACTTAATTCGGTCACGTTATAACCAAGTTGATATGATGCTTTTATCGCAGTGCAAAGCATTGCCGAAATTTTAGTATTTCAATTCCAGTGGTTTGTTCAATGTCAAAGTTGGACAACTTGTCAGATTTATTTCATAAATTCCTCATTTTAAATTGTCTTAAATGAAACAATTTCAAAAAGAAAAGGTTCTTTTATGCCCTGCGCATTACAAATCCAAGCATAAAATTGTGTACGAATAAAATAGTTCTTGTCAAGCCAGCTCTATGTACATGTGGCAGTAGACTTTGTCTGGGACTAAGCAAGGCATGGTGGCTAAACTTTACCCTTCAATAAATTTCCCAATCGTTTTATATGAATATGAAATTAAGAATTCATTTTTATTAATTCCAAGGTGTATATTGCAAACAAGAAAATCTATTATTGATCTATCTAGGTTAATCTAAACTCTATATCTTGTAGAGTCGCCTTCATACAAACAGACAGAAGATACTTGCTTCTATATGTTGCATAAATTTGCACAAAACTATTATACCCATTTTGTACCATTTCATGAGTTGAGGGTATACAAATATGTGAAATTTTAATCAAAAGCGGTTAGAATATAGATATCGAAGATTAAAGTCTAGTGGGCAAAACAGGCACATGACACATGCTTACACATATACATACACACTCAACAAAGTGCTTTGTTGTGTGCGTCAAACTGATTTTGTTATTGTCTGTGACAGTTTTAAGCTTACGCTGCAGACCAGACACGTTGCGGTTGCAAGAGGATAAATTTTGTTATGGCTTTCGGCCTTAGCAATTTGTAGAGTTCCTGTCTCAAATACCGGTTCAACATCCGATGCTCATGTTAATATATGTTTATATTTAAGTAACGTAGCACTTAATCCGAATCCTCTAGACCAGCGGTTAGTGGCTGAATATGTAACACCAGTGCACCATAAGCATTCTTTTTTAAACAAAAATGTAATTTAAAAATACTATTTAGCAGCGAAATGGATCTTCTGTAAATTTTACTTATATATGTATTTCTTATTAATGATGCATTTTTTGGAACAAAATCGCCCGTGGTAAAGTGCATAAAAGTTGCGACATTAGCCAATAACAAAGAGCTTGGGGGCAGCGGTTAGGTCGAGGGCTTAATATGCGCCTTTGTTCGTCGATGAAATGAGCAAAATGCATAATTGAAAAAATTGTCGAAGCGTAAACGCTTTGTAACTGGATATGGATATATATATTCGATAAGGGGTAAATTGACGGACACACAAGGCTGGTGGCGTGCCACGGTGAACACAGTCAATGGGAATGTAGGGACAGTTGGGGCGCCCGGTCAAACTGACATAAAAACCAAAGCCGCACAAAGCAAATGACAGCAGGCGAAAAAAAAAATACCCGTAGGAAGACAAAACACAAAAATGGTAAGAAAAAAAATTAAAATAAGGCAAACCAAACAGTACAGCGAATTCAAAGCAAAACCAAACCAAATGAAACGAAGCCAAACGAACCAAAACGAGTCGAGTTATGTCGGGAACTCGAAATGCGACTGAAGGACACAGCAATCAAAGCCAAAAGCAAGGATAAGCACGAGCACCAGCAACAGCAGCAAAGAAAACGGAAAAGAATTTCTTGCTGTGGCACGGGAAATTGAAAGGAAGTGGGGTCAGTGCTCAGTCCATTTGTATTTATCTCTATCTGTCTGTCTGTGCTCTGTGCTCTGTTCCTTTGCCTTTGTCTGTATACTTGTGTGGGGGACATGAATGTGTGTAGACTGTGACACCACAACTAATGAATGCTCACGAACAGCAAATGGCCAGCAATAAAAACAACGGCAGCCACAGCAACGATCTGAATATGGACAGAGCACCGTCGTCATTGCGGCAGCAAACTACAACACTGTGCAAGTTTTTGGCATTACCAAGCCTGACAAACGCTTTAGGATGCACGGATGAGGGTCTTTTGGGAGGATTAGGGCATTGCACATTGCATACTGTGTACTGTTAGGAAGAAGTGAGGTATGGCTCATTGCAATTGCTGTTCGTGGGACTAAGTTGAAGGAATAAATGAATGCGACCGTTCAACCAGTTATGATCAAATGTGGGCAAATTGCTTGGTTCTATTTATAAACTAGTACAGAAGGCAATAAGCTATTTTATCGACAGTCTTTAAGCTCTGCGACCACGGAGACATAGCTTAAGTTTTGACAAAAGTTAATAAAACCAATGCATATTTTATTAAAACCAGTTACTTTCATACCAAACCGAAGTTACAGACTGTGGGTTGCGGGCTGCCCATGTGTCCAAATACCTCCCTCCCCAATTTTTGGCAACTGACTGTGTGAAATGTGTGTATTTTATCGATTTAATCTACTTGTATCGATTTACAAGTTGCCGTTGCCACCCCTTCATTGCCACTTTGTCTTCCGCAGACGTGAACCAAAACAATTGGCATGTTTGAAGTACCCTGCATTAAGGTTGTGTCCATGCAGACAGAAGGACAGACAGCACGACGGACATTGCACAAAACCAATATGATTTTTACCTGTGCTATCAGAGTTTAACAAATATAAAAAAAAAACGCGTGAACTTTCCAGGTGCAATGCAGGTCATAAGGTTTGCAAAATACTCGTTACAAACCACCGATGACGAGGAAAATAGTAGGAGCAACCACAAAATAAACAAGCAGGTTCGCTATAATCGTGAAAGCTTGACCTTACACGTTTAGTAAACGCACTAGTTAAAGATACCTTAACTTCAACCTTTAATATCTGTATTATATCACAACCAATATTGAATTTACAGATTATTATATTATATTATTATATAAAGTCATCAGCTTATATGTATAGTAGGTAAGACCGACAATACAATATATTCAATAGGATTGATGTACTTTCATCTGTCTATTGCACACATTTGCCGAAAAGCATTGTACCCCTTTTGTCAATTCGATGGGTTAAGGGTATAGAAACAATGACAATCGATATGTTGGCTCTAATAACGCAACGGCCATGTCGAAAGCCTACTAACGCGTTTTACAATGGTTGATCTGAGTATGGCTTAGGGTGAAGAAGCCGGGTGGTAACTTTTCACATGAGTGTCACCGTCAGTGCCACTGTAAGTGGTTGCTGACTATGGCTCTGACAGCTAGCGTTGTCCTGTGGCTCTGGGGCACTCATGAATTGCTGGCAACAACAAAGCCTCATAAAGCATTAGTCACATACACAGACACACACACAAACACACAAGCAAATAATACAAGTAACGAGACTTTTGCCGAAAAAGCTCGACTAAGAGATACCAATATTGGCTAAGTACAATCATTGCTACTTTACTGTCTCAACCGATGTTTATACAAATTTCACTACTTTGCAATTTTTGTTTATTGCTTCCATGTGTTATCGATAACTGAAAGCAAACTTGATCTACGCGGAGTATACATCATGATGTTAAAAATTTTCGACTTCGAGCCTTATTATGTTTTGTTACATGCTTTGCACAAAATTATTATACCCTTTTGAGCCATTTTATAGGATCATGGTATAAAAAGAGGGTCGTTTTGAAAAAGAGGAACCCCAATAAGATACACGGTATGAAAGGTGTACACAAAAAGCACCTGAACGTGGAATTAAATGCGAGAAAGGTTAGTTTTACCCGTGTTTATAAGACTGATAAGGATTCAAATATTGCTTGTTGTTATCGATGTCTCCACACTAAATCCGTTTTCCATTCGTAATTCTTTATTTTCCAATATATTGATAAACTAATGAAGTGAGCCCTTTAATCTAAAGCTCTTCACACAAGTCAAATTTGATGTGGAAATCGTTTTTTGTATATTTTATTTATGTGCTACAAATCTTAAGAGTGACACTTTGTCAGGATGTTTGCATGTTTCTGATCCACATTAAGTCCTTGGTGGTCACAGGTCTTCATTATGTTGTCTATAGTTTTGTAATAAAATCAAGTTTTAACCGGAAACAGTTATTACTTATTTGGAATAAACTTATTTGGCCAAAGGTCTAAAGGAGCGTACATTCCAAATAGGTGGTCTCTAGCTCGTATAATTTCCGAGATTGTTTATACGCGTACGTACGTACCTTCTGACGGACGGAGCGATGGATCAAAAAAACATTTATATACTTAGTGGGGTCGAAGATGCTGCCTTCTGTCTGTTACATACATTCGAACAAAACCATTATAAATATTTTTGTATACATAGGGTTCAGGGTGTAAAATAAAAGGACAATTTATTTTTAGTTTGTTATTTTATTCCCGGAAGCGACATCATTTCCTGGCTCTCGACTTGGTTACTTTGTAAATGAGAGAACATTTGCGCAGCTTGAAGTTGGCTGCGTTAATGGCTGTGTACCCTGCAGTAGCCAGATTTTGAAGTAAGCAACGTTGTTCTTGCTAATAACATTATGGATGTCTAAAAGCTGACAGACAGTTAAAAGATTTCGGCCAAACCCCTTGGGTCTTAGTGTTTTAGAAGGACCTGCTCCTACGCATACCCCTGTTACTAAATCTTTGACAATATTTTATACGCCCCTGAACTTCAGGCTTTTTAGGTTTAATTACAACTCTACTCCGTGAAACAGATTTAATCTTCCATGAAAATGAAGAATTGCCGGGAACATTGAACTACTCTCCAAGACACGCAGCGGGTTTTAATGCGGGTAATTCCTACGACATGGCGAGATTTTTGCAATATATTGCTTAAAGTAGGTGGTAGAAATTTTAACCCATAATATTTGTAGGGTAGCAAAGAGCTGGAATATAATAAAAACTCTTAGCCTCACAAGAACTTCTGAGAGCCAATCATTTTTTAGGCAGGCGGAGCTTCAGGCTAAATTTAGCCATAGATTTACAGATAAATTAATAAAAAGAAACGATGTTAAAAGGGACATTATGACCTTGGATATAAATACACATTTATATATATATATATATTTATTAACAACAACAGCTGATTGAATTTGACTCTATCGTTTCTTTGTCGTTGAAGGTTGATGTTCAGTCTTTATGCAGTGCTGCAGGCTTTTTCTGTACACGCGTTCGCATACATACCCACAATGACTGTACTCGTTATGTTAAGGTTACGGCAAACCTTCTAATCAAGCTTTTATGACCTTATTTTTGTTTTAAATAAAAAGACCGATCGTGCCTAACCCATTCAGAAGATGCTCTCAAAGCTATCTTTCTTAAATGGTATACAGCTCTTCACCTCAGCAGATACGGAAAAAGGGAAAAGTACAACTCCCGTTGATAACCAGGTGCTTCTTTTGTATGTTAATTGCTGAGGTCCGTGTTGTGTAAGTGTTGCCCGCTACTGATTTTTCGGTTAGAGGAGTGGTGTTATTAGGGCAAAACAGAAAGAAAAAACCAACACAACAACCAAAAAAGAAAAGAACAACTGTTCAATTAAGGCAAGATTTTTGCGCACAGTCGCGTAATACTCTGCGTGTGTGTGTTGCTGTAAGGACAAGCGGCAAAAGCTAAGTCTCTTTTGCACGGACACACTATTGTGGTCCGCTTGAAGCTTAAGTGAGTGTATGTGTGTGTGTGTGTGTGAGTGAGTTTGTGTGCCGCAAGAATTAAAATGTATATGATGTTTTCATTTTTGGTATTGTATGACTCACCTGAACAGTCCCAATAAGGACGACAGCGGCCCAAAGGCTCTGGAGCAACAAATTACGACGCATGAAGACGCACATTTTGAGCACTTTTTGGCTTATTGTTCGCCTTTTTGCTCTTGTTTAGTTTTAAATGTTTCTTTTTTTCTGTTTTGCGTTCTTATTTTTCTTTATTCCTTATGGATTTTTCTTCGTTAACTGTGTGTCTTTGATGTGCTATGTTATGCTTAAGCACTTTGCTTTTGCCTTTTGGCTGCAACTGCAATTGAAAAACACACAACACAACAATAGCAAAACAGTTTCTTTAAAATATGTTTTAAAACAAAAAATATTATGTCCAATGTGCAGAACAGTTTGCGCGCTGTTATAGTAAGAGTTGCTAACGTTGTTGCTTTTGTTGCGTTGCTGATGTCCCAAACGCTGATTCCTTGCGCCCCCAACTATGCAATGCAAAAGCGTCAACTATTGCTTGCGTGTGTGTATGAGTGTGTGTGTGTGTATATGTGAATGTGCATAGTAGTATTTAATTGTAGAATGTAGTAGAAACAGTTTGTGAACAAGCGAGAGAGGCAAAGAGAGAAAGGGATAGAGCTAACCAAAAGCTTAAGCGTGAGAGAGAGAGATAGAGATGGAGATGGAGAGAGAAAGCGTTGAGCAAAGCACACATAAATACACACCCGTACATACCCGTACACAAACATACATATACCACATAGAGAGCAGACATACGCCTAAACGTATGCTACGGACATGGCAAGACTCGGGGCCTCTTCGACTCTACGAGCTGAATGCTTTCAAAATATTCGTTACTCGCTACTGGCTGTATGAACTCGTTATTATTTTGTTGCTCTTGTTGTATATATATTAATAAGTATGTGCGTATGTGTGCCCTGCATAAAAACCCGTTACATTTATTGGCTATATCAACTCAAGTGTAGGGACCTGCATGTCTTCTATGCGTACTTGTATCCTCTACAACTGTTCTTCTATCTATTTCTGTGTGTGTGCGTGTGTGTGTGTATATTTACATAAATACTCAAGAGTCAACGTCAATGAAATTTCGATTTAATCGACTATTTGACATAGCTTCAGCCCACTATAAGGCGAAAGATTATCTGCTTAGACCCATAGAGTTTGTAGTATGTTGTGGAAAAGATTGCAAGTCCTTAGTTTAGTTATAGTAAGTAGTTTTTAAGCCTACATGAGTCCACACCCCACCAACAGCTTACATTATATTTTATATGTTTTTCTTTTTACTATGTATGGCACCTTTCACTCTCTCTCTCTTTCTCGCTCTCGCTCTCTATCCCTCTATTAGACTCGTTCTCTCCTATTCTCTTTTCATTTGGGACAACTGCGCACGCACACAACTTTCCTATTTAACCCCTCGTTTGCATTGCGCTAAACACACACCAACACACACACACTCACACACACCAACACACACACACACACACACACACACAAATAATGATGTTCTTTTTTAGTGAAGGCACAAAAAATTGAAAATGGTTTTTCTATTTCACAACAAACACAAATATGTATACATAATATTTGAAAAGAGTGTTTTATATATTCTTTTCTTTTATGTTTATATTTATCATTTGGTTTTTATGCACTGTGTTTCTGTGTTTCTTTCTTTTTCATTTTGTCACGCACTCAAAAAAAAATTTTACCAAATACAACAACAATTTTAATGCCGACACAAGAACTGAAAAAAAAAATATAGTTTTGCAATTTCTCTTTTCTTAATCTCTCGCTCTCACTGTATCTCACTCTCTCTGTTCTTTCTCTGTCTCTGTCTCTGTCTCGGTCTCGGTCTCTATCTGTATCTCAGAAGAAGGTTGACTACCTTGTGCTGTTCAGTCACTGTTTTGGTTCAAATGCGCCAGTAAAATTAAAAACTACCTTGCGCTGCGAACGCTCACCAACGACTGCAAGTGGCGTTGACAGCACGTACAGCTCGTTGCCTTAAACCAACTTGGCTTAGAGAGACGGACTCAAACTTGTACCCGGACTCTGAGTTTGTGTGTTCTCTGTGACCGAAATCTGAATTCGACCTCGGAATTAGGCTTGACTGCGGCTGCGCGAGCTCCAGGATCGATATCTAGTGCGAAACGTTGCTTGCAACTTAGCACAAGGGGTTGGAATTTAGACATGTGTGCGAGTGCGAGTGCGAGTGCGAGTGTTAGTGTGATTGTGAATGTTAATGTGTCTGTAAGTGACTGCGTATGTATGAGGGTGAAAGTTCGAAACCGTTTTGCTTTGTTAGCAGCAGCAGGTGCTTAAAAAAGCTTTCAAAGCTCGGCTTGCATGGGTAGTAGAGGTTTCACCAACAGATTCAGTTCATGTCTAGCAATGGCATTCTATATGTTTGCATCATTCAATGTTAATACTAAGCTTTCTATTGTGTTAGCATTCAAACGGTTCGAAAAAACAAGCAACTCATAATAACCTACCCATATTGTAGATTATAAAGAAAGACTTAAGAGTAAGGTTACATTTAGCAGGATTTCAGTATATAGTCTTTAATTTTGTTATAGAAATTGTTAAGAACCTACATAAATTAAAGATCACGGTCCCTGCCTGCTCAGCTTTGCTAAAGAACTTTGATAAATGTTTTGCGAAAATCAATTAAAGCAATTTATTGCTTATTTTTAAAAAGTGAGTTAGATCCTTTTTGAACAGATTTGTCTTTATTTCTTTTCCTCCAGTTGGGATCAAACTTTCTTGTAAATTGGTGAATTAATAAATTTGCAAAGCTAAATATTCAAATTTTTACAAACCTAAAAACCGAGTTTTATAAAAAGTCATTTAAGTTTAATATATTATTTGAAAATATTATTATTGCATTAAACACTATTTAAAATCACAAAATCATTTATCTATGTATATGAACAAGCGAAATTTTTCTGTCAAATTTCATATACAAAAATTACATTAAAATTTGAGAAACACTTTTAAAATAAGCTAATTATTATTGTCTTAAGCAACTTTGTGAAATGTTCATTCAAAAAATTGAGACATTAAATAGCTATGCTTGACAAAGTAATCATGATGCCAATTAAAAAAATGTTAAGCCAGCAAAAACCAGTTATAAAAAATATGGCTGCTATAAAGTCTATTTGCATATGATACGGGAGCGTCAAGGATCTGAGCTGCACTTAAAGATAGTTTACTCCACTTCTTTGAGGAACTTTGTCGGGTAGCTTGATGAGTCTAGCTTAAAGTCTTAGGGAGATGCGAACAGTATCGGGCTTGTTTCTACTTACTCTCGCTGATAAAATGTAGAAAATTTAAGTATTTTATCGATTTACACCATCACATGGATCGACGAGCTATGGATATCCGAACTTTCCATTGTCTGACGAACACATGGACAAAGATATTAAAAACGTAAAGAAATAAGTTGAACACAATTACAACATACAATTTAAGTTACTTTAAACAAAATTACAATGTGTCAGATATATTAAAATAAATAACTAAGTTTTTTAGAGGGTAGAAATTTAACAATAAATTAGGATCTTTAGCAGCATTTAGGTTGGGAGGGTAAACACTTCGATTGATCCCTCCGCACCCAAAAGAGTTACAAAACCAGCGGATCTCGATCCGTATCCGTTGAGCACGTCGTTTGGTTAGAGGATTTGCTCCTTACCCGGCGGTTAGTCGCACAGTGGGGCAAATCTTGACGACGCCACACAATTGAACTTTCTAGAAACAGTAACGAATCAGCTCAATAAGTGTTTAGGTTACTCAGTATCATACAAAGAGCTTATTACCTTGTTTTATTTTAAACAAATTTTATGCAATAACTTTTTTTAACCAACTGTTGTTAGGCTATATATACATTTCCATTAAAATTCCCTCCTGTCGAGCTTTTACGAGAAAAGCAACCCTTCTATTCTACATTGCCAACAGAGAATCTAACTGTGACTTGTGTATCTGCTTACGCGATAAGAAACAAAGCTTTTAGAAGCTTTAACTTATAGTTTTGGTATAAGGTTGTTGTATTAGATAAGCTTTCGAATCTTGTGTGTATCTTTTAAGCTTTAAGGACAGCTTTTATTAAACAAAAATAATATACACAGATTTACGCAATGTATAACGTAAATGTCGCCTTTGTGTGCTTGTCAACAAGTTTAAATATTAATAGAAATTCATCAATTTAAAGTATTCAGTGGATAAATTATAAGACTTTGTGTCCCTTATGGAATTTCCCTCTTAATAGTAACATCCTCAGCGGCCTTGTGCGAAAGATAGAGTCAATTTAATATCTTATTGTTTGCATACAGTAAATCGTATAATTGGGAATACAAATGTTTTCTGCATAATTATCTGCTTTCAATCAAAACTTATTTTTATGTCTAGTCTAGTTTGGCAGTCAACGTGGAGCCTACACCGTAAGAGAAACAAGGTCAAACGTCATTAGTTTTCTTATAATCTAAAAGTGAGCTCTAAGAAAGGGCATATAAAAATGCATCTCCTTAGGTTAAAAGCTTATATGAATATTTTTGTAAAATAGTATGATTGGTTTGAAACTCGACTATTTTAAAGGTACGCAGCAATAGAAAGAGTGATGTCCAGGGTGTAAGTAAGTTTCGTCAAAAGCCGCGTTAACTTCAGCTCCAAAGGATGATAAATGTAAGTGGATGGACTTATATAAGGACAAGCAGTTTGTTTAGACCTATATTAATTAAAATTTACTGGGAAATTGAAAAGACAGATTCAAACAGATAAACGTGATTATATCAACTCATTTGTTGATGCTGATTAAGAATACATACACATTATGGGGTCAAACAAGCTTCACAACTATATAATACCTTTCGTTGCACCTCAGCACTCAATAACCCAATCACCCGGTAGTTATTATATGTCAATTAATATATACAGAGACATACTGCATGCATATGTGTGCACTAATTAAATACCGGTTCAGAACAACGCAAGCAAAGCTTATCAGCAGCCGCACTAGCAGCAGCAACAGCAGCAGCCGCAACAGATGAAATAAAGATTACAGCCTCCAAGTTGGAGTTTAAACTAAACCACAGACTGACAGTCTTAAAATGAGAACGACAGCGCTTACACTGTTTGTTGTGGGCTTGTGTATCAGTTCTGTCTCAGTGCTGGGCAAGCGTTATATGCGCTGCGAGCTGGCCCGCAAGCTTTTGGATCAGCATAGCTTTGAGCGCAGTCTGCTATCTAATTGTGCGTTGTCTAACAAACAAATAAAGTGAGATGAAAGCTTTAACCGACTGAGTCTTTTCTATCTTGACAGGGATATGCTTGCTGGAGCACGAAAGCGATTTGGATACAGCCAAGCAGACAACTAACTCAAATGGATCACGCAACTATGGATTATTTCAGATCAATAGTCGCTTTTGCGAAATGGCTAAACGTGGTGGCATGTGTAATATCAAATGTGAAGGTGTGCTATTTTTTTTGGTTAGCTTTTTAAGTTTTACGTGGTTTTAATTTAAACTTTTTTTAAGAACTGCTTGATGAGAATCTGAGAGAGGCAGCTGCCTGCGCAAAGCGCATTCAAGCCGCTGAGGGCTTTCGCCATTGGAATGGCTGGCAACGCTACTGTCGCAATACTCAGAACCTGCCAAACCTTAGGGTCATCTGCGGCATATAACTTGACGAGCAACTTATTTTTGTCCCTCGCTGTGAATACAAATTTCGCATTAAACTTTTTTTTACTTTCCTTTTATACCGTTACTACAAATTTTTCCCTTTAACAGTGTTAAATTAATTAACCTTTTTTTTTATTCGGGAGTGAGCCAAATAAGTGTAAAGTATGCTGGCGACCCTTCTCGACTTTAAATGCAAGCTCTTCTACATGTGTGATAAAAATACTGCTATTAATGCATTCCTCAGTTAACAAGTCCAATTTAAGTTTAAATTTACAAAAAGCCATTTCGTTCTTGGTAAATTACTTTTTATCTCAAAAATCAATATTTTCATTACTTAAGTGGGTTGCATTTCAAGTGACTATTGTCGGTTAAGAGTTTTGTCCATACTGATATATTAAGGCATTTAAACAAAATAAATAAATGATAGACTTGAGAGCATCTTTAGCAAATACCAGGAAATTTAGATTTTACTTCCGATCTAGATAATATTTACCTTTCGGCAGATTGCATTCTGCGGTTCAACTACACTTACATACGAAACATTATTAAAGTGTTTCGTCTGTTTTGCCTGGAGAACGTTTTCTTAGGTATCCTTTTGATAGAATCACTTGTTAGGCCAATTATTACCATGTTGTGACTTCACTAAGTGTGATAGATCCTTCTGGGCATATTGTGTGGAAAGTTACAATATAACTCGTCCGTTAAAGTTACAATATTTCAAAAAGGCAAAAGAAACCATTTTTAAAGAGAACTACGAACTTGAGCAGTATGTAAAAAACTTGGTGCTCTGCCAGGTTTTGTTGAGTAATATAAATTTGGATAGTCTGGCTAAGTTTGAATCTGACGGTTATTGATGACAAAGCATTAAATGGATAAACTAGTTTAAATTAATTTAACTGGTCCCAATTCGCAAGGCAACGGCAAAGAACTTTTTGAAAAAATAACTTTAAAGTACGAAAAATTGCATTCATTGTTTCATAACTTAAATATGGCTTGAACCCTGTTCTCTGTTGGATAAGGAGCTTAAAATTTGTTTTAGATCCAGGAAATAAATACGTTTTACAAAAAAAGAGGATTGCGGATCGTAATGGTAAGATAATTGTCTCTGAAAGGAAGAACACGATACAACGCATCTTATGGGAAAGATTGGCCCCATCTGACGCACCAAAAGAAAGTAAATTTTTCCCAAAAAAACCTGAAACAAGAAGGGAGCTTGTCCTCAATTTGAAACAATACTTAAATGCTTAACGTGCTAGCAACATATAATAATAATTTTTAAAAATCCGTGGACCTTACCATGCCCAAAAAAATAACCGTTTGATTTATTTTGCGGATGTATTTCAATGCGCTATGGATTCTTTGGATTCAATTTGATCTTCATTTAGTTTAAATCGTCGCATGCAAATTTTGGATGATTTGCCAGAGTTTTATGGAAATCATGAGATATTTAGTTATACTGATTGAACATTGGTTCGAAGTTTGAAAGCAAATAAGATTTTGGTACCAAAACTTGATTATTGACCGATTGTTGTTAAATGAGGTTTAAGATATAGAAGCCACAATTAAACATTTAACATGGAGGCTAAGGGCATAAAAACTCGATTCATTACTTTTTTTCGTCATCGAAAATTTGCAGACGCATTCCAAAACTTTTACAATTGTGTTGGTATCTACATATTTAACCTTAAGTTTATAAAATTATCATATCTACAAAAAAAAGTTAATAATTAATAATTAATAAAAAGAAATATGTTTACAACTACCCCAAAAACGGCCATGCTGGCTTTTATGGATTGACATCACTCTCTGACTGGCTTATTTTTAGCTTCAGATTTAACATGGTAAGGGCACAAAAACAGATTGGACTTTTCCATGGCTAAGAGTACCAATATGGAAGAATGACCATAATGTCATTCTTAAGAAATATACTTTCGGAATAACGACGAATATTAAAGACAATGACATAATTGATCGTTAGGTTGTTTAGAATTTTGTATCTTCCCCAAACAACTAACCTGAAATCAAATTGTTTTGCTTCATTGTAAAAGTAATGTTTAACCCAATACAATTTTATATCTCTGGGTTTGTGCTAAACGGTTTCCAAAAATTTTTGCGATTTAATTATTTTTAATAGAATCGGTTTTAACAGTTTATAACGACCCCAATTGATAGCAAATCGATCAATTTCTCTTACCAAATAGTGCCATCAGCTGTCCTTCTACCAAATTTGGTTACTTTGCGTTTGAGGTGTTTCGATTTATAATTATAGCGTAGACATTTAAGCGCTCTATTATTATTTATCGAAATGTTTGCAAATTTTCCAATAATTAGCTTTACAGATGTCAAAAATACTTGACGACAAATGCGTAAAATTAAAATAGTTCTTAAAAAACAAGCTTTTTTAAATACTCTCGATTTGTGTGCTTACTATTTAAAGCTTTTGGTTAATAAGGTTTAAAGTCATTAACATTACTGCTTTTATGGCTCTCTAAAACTGAAACGGGTTTCTCTGACCAATTCTTAATCAGTTAAGGAAAGTGTTAAATTTTAACCTAATTTTTGTTGTTCCTATTTTTTTTAAGCATTTCTTTTAATAAATTTTAATTTTCTTCCAATAAAATATAAACGCAAATAAGGTATTTTAAAAGTTTTTTAATTTTTAGATATTATTGAATGTTTGTTGACAAGTAAATAAAATTTTTTATATATAAGGATTTCGTAAAAAAAAAAGAAGATGCCTAAAGCGGTTTGGAAAATCTGGTCGACTAGTTGCTTCATGATGGGGTCCAAAGAAGGGAGCGTGGCAATATCCATAATAAAGTCCATGCGGTGGTCTGTTGTGTAAACCAATGTGCGACCAGTGATGATTTACGTGATGTGGCCAATGATGAGGACCACGATGATGACCGATATGTCCATGTTGATGCTGCTCTTTATTGTCACTATCCGACTTAGCGCATGAACTAGACCTTGAGCTAGAGCTGAATTCCGAGCTTGAGCTATTTACTTTACGTTCATGGTGATGACCCTCTCGGCCATGTCCGTGTCCGTGTCTGCTTCGTCCCTCCCCTTTGCCAAGTGGTCCACGACTTTCGCCGCGCGAATCCGACCGAGACCTACATCTCGATTGTTTTCTCGACCGAACCGTGTTTTTCTCCATGGCCCACGGCAGGCCGCCCGTCCGAAAAAACTGCTCGGGTCCCCACACTGGGCATGGGCGACCACCGCCTGGGTGAGCTGGCCATCCAGGTGACATTGAATGATGTGGTCCAAAGTGTTGGGGGCCATATCCGTGCCTGTGACCATGACCAGGACCATGTCCATGACCATGATGTTCGTGGCGGCGACAGGGGCCATCACGAGAACGGGATCTAGAGCGACTTCTGCGGCAATATGGAAAACCATGTTGTCCAGCCCATTTGCGACCCCAGGGATGGCAATTACCAAAACCAGAACTTGAGCCGCTCGACGACGAAGATGAGGAGGAGCTGGACGACGAGCTCGAGGAGCTAGAAGTCGAACTGACGCTGCTTGAGCGTGAACGTTGTTCGCCTTCCGTTTGCTCCGCTTGCGATGGACCCGTTGCTGCCTTCTTGGCCAACTTCTTAGCTTTCTTGTTCTGCTTCTTCTGCTGCTTCTTGAGCATTTTGGCTTCCTTGGCCTCCTTGGCTTGGGATCTCTTACTCTTCGCCTGCTCTTCGACCAGCTGTTCTATGGCCAACTGCAGCATTCTTTGCGCCTTGTATGCCTTCTTGATGGCCTTTTTGACAAGCTTGCCACTTTTGGGCATTCTCTGCGGAGCTTGACTGGATTGGGGCTGCTCCATCGCCTCATCAAACTCAATGTCGCTGTCAAGGACCTCTACCTTCGCATCCACCAAAGGCTCACCATCCTTATTTTTACGTCCTTGCTTCGATACCTCCGACATGCTGCCTCAGAGTTTTGCTCAATTTAAGCGTATTTTTAAGCCCTTATTCAATTTGCCAAAAATACAATACTTATCTGCAATTTTCAGCGTGATTTGTTTATTAATTATGCACCTTCTCTTTCGCTGCCCTACAAAGCTTCAAACTTTGCACTGATACTGGAAGCTCGCCGGCCGGCTGGCAACTTTTATACTTGCCGCTCAACGTTTGTAATCGTTTAACGCTGGCAGCGAAGCGACAGAGCGTGAAAAATTGAGATAGGAAAACACAGAAAGAGAGAGAGTGGGGCATTTTAATGCGTCGTGGCTATATTCTGAGAGCCGATGTCGATAAAAAAAACAATAAGCCCCATTTATTTGTTTTACAAGCCGATGAAATGGGCAACTGTTCTGGAATAAACGCTGCCGGCTAGCAGTCAGACATCGAAAATCGGCTGATTTGTGATGAAATTAGATAGTTTCTAACTTTGTTACTTACCATACCAATAAAAAAAAACAATTAAACAGATTGCCATTAAATGTTTAAATGGAAAATAACTAAGAAATGCATCAAGGCTGTTTAGACAAAGGGTTGGGCATATCTATAATATATATGTACAATAATATGCCCCAAAGTGTCCTTAAAGAGGTTTCTGATTTTGATTTAGCGTCTAAGGAAACTTCTTGTTATCAGGGTTAAATTTGCAGATCAGTTCCGTCTCTTTGTCTATTTGCGTTAATGTATACATACAATCATAAGATGTTAAGCAGTATAAATTGCATAAAAATAGCAATTAGGTAACACGTAAAAAGGGTAAATTATTATTAATTCCATACTTATTTCCTTAAGATAAACAGCAAATCTGAACAATATTTTGCGAGCATAATAGAAACTATTTTATTTTACTGAGCAAAAAAGTTATATTTTCGATTATGTTTAATTAGTTTTATTAAAGTTGTTAAAAAAAGCATTTTTCTACACCTATTAATTGAAAAATTAAAGGTCCAAATTATTCACGTTAAACGTTTAGTTGCGGTAAAAATACAAATTCATGAAATAATTGTATTTTCTTAATTTCACAATATAGTAAATCGATATGTAAGGTTTTTAATAAAACACCAACAACTTTAAAGATAAAGCTTAAACACGTAAACGATAATTTGTTTTGAAATAGTTTATTGACACAAAGTTCAGGATCTGCAAGAAAGCTAAGAAATGTCCTCACTATTAGTGAATTAAAAGCTTTAAAAATAAATAAATATTTTAAGTTTTATACGTTACAATCAGTAAGTAAGCACAATATTATTTTTAACCAGAGTTTTTTTATTATCTTTGTTTTTTTATTGTTAAGATATTTCTTAGCTTTGTTGCAATGTTTAATGTTTTAACCACTCCTCACAAAACATTAAAATAAAATAAATGCTTTCCATTATTGTATCATACAAAACGAACACTCTTTGTGTCTGGGTAATTCGGAGCATCATTTAAGAATTCTCACTTAAACAAAAAGGTCAAAGCCAAACTTCTGAATCTTTTATTACTCTTCAAATTAGATTTCAATTTTCAATAAGTTATCCACGGTAGGTCAGCAACTAAATAGGAATTCACTATCACATTGTTAGTGGACATACTCTTAAATATATATAGCTTTGCATAGGAATGCTAATTGCATTTTTTTTATTTTAATAACCGGATCTTTTAAGGGAAGACGGGGGATCATTGAGTAAATTATGGCACAAAAACACAATAATATGTGAGTTATACAACCACTGTACACAAGTTTTTTCCATCTATTTATTTATTCACAGTTACTCAGACATAAAAACAAAATACAATCAGATATGAACTGAACAATTAATATGAAATTTGTTTTTTCAAAGAGGGTGAACAACGTTTCATAAACGTTTGCTTGTGTTCAGCTGTGCTCACTAAATGAAAACCATCTTAAGCGAGCTGCTATTCTAAGGCCCCAAACGCCGCGTTGTCAGAGAACTTTGCAAACAAGAGAGCGCGAGAGAACGATAAGCATGTATCGCGGTTAGCCATTGTGAAATAAGCTTGCTGAGCTTTGCGGCTGGTTCATACAAAAGCTTATGGTGAGCATGTACATCAAAAGTTATCAATATGTGCCGTACTGTTCACTGACAAAAGCTCTCGTGTGCCGTGTAAGCAGCCAAATGCGCGGCCAACCTCAGGCTGATCAAGTTTGCAATGTCGATTTTACAATGCGGACAGACGGGCAAACGGACATGGTCATATCGACACGGCTGTTGATGCTGATCAGGATAATTAATTTCGGTACGAATGTTTTTAGATGTGTGCGATAATTTAAACAATCGAAATCGTTTATCTTCTAAGGGCGCTTGCGCACAATACAATTGACACAAGTTTGTATTTTTAACAAGAGAAAAGGCTCACAAGGAATACCCTAAATAATTTTGTTTGCGCTGATAACTACTACTTTCTCTCTTCGTTTTGCTTTTGTTATCGTTTAAAGCGGAAGCCGAATAACAAGTTGCCATAAATTCCAACAGGAATCTATTTCTATGTGTGTGTCAAGCAGTGCACTAACTATTCAATGGAAGCAGTGCAAAAAAGTTCGACCTCTCTCCAACAGATGGAACTAAACTGTGCTTTAAGTTACTTTCAAGCGGTAGGGAGCGCTACTGCATAAAAACGCGAACTAACAACAGATGACGCTCACTTGGATCCTAAACTCGATTCGACCGAGAGAGAGCGCTTCTCTTTTTTGGTAAGCGCACGCAAAGGTGATTTATGTGAACCGTTGATAGCCACGAAAAGGTCGCTACACCGATTCGGTGGACTGTTGACTGTTCGGTATCAGAGAGCTTGACCTGTGCGAAATGGTTTCCAAACTTGTTATAGCATATTGCAATTTTAAACTAAAATCAATAACTAAATTTGGCTTTAAACTGAGAATAGTCGCGAGAAACCAAATAGTTATCCACCAGCTGAAACCATTCGACCAACTATATTAATCTAAGTACAATATCGTTATTTGTACAGCCTTTGAACCTATTAACCCCTTCGAAGTACTTCCATTTTGAGAGTTTGAGTCATTTCGAGCCTGCTTAAAATATATATATTTTTTACACAAACTTATATACACAATGATAAGCATTTTCCTTCTACTTTTGTCATCACTTCCTTGAAGGCAACTTCTGCTAATCCATTTGATCAAGTATCAATAAGGGAGGCGCCAATAATTCTTTAAGCACAAAGTCGAACTTTTCCTTATACCTAATAGATTTTATTGTTATCTGCCATTTATTTATTTAAAAAAAAATTAAAATTGCATGTTTCAAGCACACTGGCTGATAAGCTTTAAAGTCAGTCAAATCAGGAATTTGGAATAAGATTCCCATTGTGAAAGCAAGAGACAAATACAAAATAATGCATTGTTAAGTATTTACTGAACCTAAGTCCCGAACTCTTTTATTTAACCTTGCATTAGGAAGTACGTTGCTTTGAAAACTTTAAGGACGTGGAATAGTTTGGACATTTTGCACATTCTTCCAACATGTTAAGTCACTGTTTAGACACTATTTAAACAAATCGTCGTTTAATGCATTGGAAAAATTAATTACAACCGGACTATAAGCTGAAACAAGCCAACGATTGATGTAAGAGGAAGTAACCTGTGTTTGAGATTACCTTAAGTAATATTTGATGTGCCCGATTTTGAAATGAAGACGAGAAAAGCCTTTCTAATAACGCGACTAATTTGTATCAGTTAGACAAAGCAATATCAAAAAGTATACGCTCTAAACACTTTGCCAGCCTAAAGTTAAATCGGAAAGTTTACTCTCGTTTTTTAGGAAAAATAAGTCAACGATTGTACTTAACAACCAACAGTTAATAAATCAATGTGTTTAGGCCTTAGACCTTTTTACTGGAGAACGTATGTTGATACAAAAATGTTGTCCTTTCGGCACAAACTGTTTGGTCCAAGCGAACTTAAGGTATAAACTGGACTTGTAGCATACGTTGCAATATAAGGATTAGTTAAACAAGGTAAAGGACTCCATGCAGCATATATATTCTTGATCAGCATGAACATACACTTTTCAAAAACTTAGGCCATACAAATAGTCCATAGCGAACGTTGGCGTTAAACAACGTTAACTTTCTCCTGTTAAGTTAAGAGAGCGCTTAAGAGAGCCAATACTGGGAACAGTTTTTATAAATTTGGGAACACATTTACTACTTACCCCTAGTCAAAGCGTATGAGAACAGCTGCTGCGTTTGTAGCATTTATGTTATGTGTACGATTTAATGCGGGTTGATAGTAGCAAGTAGCAACTTTGAAACCGTATTTGTCTTAACTTTAAAGTGTGTGTCAACTTCTGGTAACTGCGTTTCGGTGGCCAGCGCTTTGTGTTTTATACATTCATACCAAAGGTATAGCAGGTGTCCTTGAGGGCAGGTTTTAGTCTAGTTTTGTATGCACATATGATGCCATATGTGCCGGTTACCTGTAGCAGTGCACCACAAGCACCGGTACGCCGCATGTGTACATAATATATTTTATACATGAGTGTTACAAAGTACACGCATTTTATTCGCTGCTTTTGTTTTATCTTGTAGTTATTTTGTTTGCCCTATTTGGTTAGTTTTTCTTTCCTATACTCTGACAGCATGGTAAGACCTAAACGTTCATATGAACACGGGATTCTTGGATACCCTTTTCACTAGGGTTCAGGGGCATGGCCAAGCAAAAGCCAAGCAAAAGGGGCTGGAACATCGATAAGACCCAAGTTATACTGTCACCAACTTGATGGAAAGATAGCTGTCGATGTACCAAGCAAACTCTATTTAAATACTTAGAAACATCCTCTTTTAGTCTGTTGCAAACTCGGCAGTATTAATAGCTATGTAGTTTTGGCTAGAATCATATATATCGCTGATTCTATATCCCAAAGATTGCAAGCTTGAAGTCTGGGTTACCTTGAAATTTTATATTTTTCACTTGATTTTGACAGATATACCGCAGATATCGAAGCTTAGTAATCAAAGTAGTCAATTTGGTTACCCATTTGGAGCCCATTGAATTGGTAAAGAGGGTTTATTGGTTTTGTGTACATGAGTGTACCAGCCAAAAGAACTTTTCTTCCATATGTATATTCTTTGAGTCCAAGAAATAATTGAAAGTCAATCCCTTTTCGAGAATTATATACTATCGCTTAGTGTATTTCCAAGTCGAAAATTCTTCATACCTGTTTATTATTGGCAATGAAGCAGAGTGGGCGTTTGTTCACTTGGGCGTGTCCATTGTCAGCGACAGGTAACAGGTATGCTTAAAACCGTAAAAAACTTGCCAATCTGTGATTTATTTTTAATACAATTTTTTTTTGCAATTTACATATAACTAAAAGTAAAATGGTTGGAAAAAAAAAACAATTTTTGCGAGCAGCAACTGGGAAGTGAGGAAATGTGCAGGAAGTCGATTTTTAAGTGGAAATATTATTGACACATGTTGCCAAATAAACACAGCAAACATGAAGAAGCTAAGGCTGGGAACATATGCATTCATTCCCCTTACAACCTGCTCAAAATTCGTTCTACCCAAGCAATCTTGTATTATTTAAAAAAAAAACAAAAAAAACTAAACATTCTTATTTTGGTTTGAGTGTACCAGGCTTTTGAGTAGCTAATAAACTGTAACTGTAACACTTTAGAGTTTCAAGTGCGAAAAAAAAACAATAGACAAATACACACAAAGCAACGAACAATTAATGAGTTAATGTCTCGAGTCATGGGTATCCTCTTGTCGAGCATTTGCTTTGAAGACCTTTTTACCTTTTTGTTTGTGGCATTTAAGCAAAATTGGCTTTTGTACATTTGAGCGTCTTCATTGTCAGCGGCAGGTATCAAGTAAACCCTCAACTGCATACATTTTATCAATCTGTGATTTATTTTAAACACAATATTTCCAATTTGCTTAAAACAAAAAAGTGAAAAGGTGAAAGAAAAAACTTTAGGAGCAGCAAGTGGCAGTTCAGGAAGTGAGCAGGATGTGGCTTTGTGAACGGAAATAATTTTGCCACATGTTGGCAAATAAACACGGCTGAAGATGAAAGCGCTAAAGCTAAAGCCTGGAAGGGATAAGAAAGGCAGTCAGCCACTTTTTGTGTGGAGCAGACAAAGGAATGAAGATGGATGATTAGGCGTATAAGTCAACGGGCGGTGCCTTTAAGCCATTCGACTTTATCAGTCAGAACCTTAAAAATGAAATGCACACACACACACAGAAAAGAAAAAAAACTGTTGAAAAATACCAAATCATTAACATAAGTTCGTTGGTAGGCTTTTTCATACGCTTCTAACCCGGTTATTTTCCTTATACATATATATTTTAATATGCAAATTTAAGATATATAATTAAAAAGTAATGGATTGGGCCAAAGCTTCGTTTGCTATAAGCTGTATGTAACTATCTAAATTATAATTGAAAAACTAAATAAATGGAACACTACAAAAACAAAAAAACAAAATACTGAAAATAGTTTATACCCTGTCTTAACCTAAGAAACAAAAGTTAAGCTTCTTACTTCTAACTTACACCGCCGGTATTTTATACAAAGAAATCAAAAATAACCAAAAAAAAAATAGCTTAATGAACTAGATCATTATTTAATAAATATAAGAAAGAAGGATATAGTCGAGAGAATCCGACTTGTATATACTATTAACCCTTGATTAAAAGTGTTTCATCAATTCTATTCGTTTCGGTTTCTATAAAAGTTTCTAAAACACTCTTTGCATTTTTCAAATGTAACAATTTATTGTTATTGATTACACTTGATCTACCTTAAAAGAGAGGCTATATATATATATATATATATATATATATATCAAGTCTGAAGTCTTTAGCTTTTAAATCGACGTGTTTATATAGACGAAGGAACGACTCGGCTGTTAAAGCTGATCAAGAATATACCTTATAGGATAGGAAATGCTTCGATATTTCTCTTTTCTACTTTTGCACTTTGCACAAAAACTGCATTCACAGTTTTAACCATATCTTGGGTTAAAGGTATAATTATTCCCCCAAAAAAAAATGACGCCATCTTTTCGACAAAAAAAAAGGAAATGCTACTATATACCTAATAGTTGACGGCAAAAAAAGCATATACCCATTCAATGAATGGCTTACATGCTATTTTTAGTATATAAGCTAGTCATCTTTAAAACCATATTTATGGAAGGATGTTCCATATAGGAAAAATTGTGCACTGGAAACTGAATTGTGCAGCAATAAATAGACAATTTATGTTTCTGTAAGTTAGTTTTCGTGAACTTTAACTTAAAAACCAATAACATCTCAGTTGAAAATCAATTAGCTAAACCCTCACTATATTTCATAAGCTATAAATGAATGTACGGTTATATATAAAATAAAACCCAATAATTAAAGAAAAACTTTACTTTTTTCATATGGCTAGTTTGATTATTATTCACAAAATATGATGCTGTTTGTTAAATTCGTCTAAATAAAAGTAAAAGTCAAGTCAAAGATCCAAAAATAATAATAACTAACTAACTAAGAAACGAGGTTATTTTCTTTCGATTTTTAAATGTAATGTTTAATATTCTGGCCTTAATGTGTAAATGACAATTGCTTCACTTAACCTATCCATAATATAATCCAACATCAAGCATGTTAGTTTCAAGCTCAAAGATTGCTGCAATCGAATGCATTTTCCTTGAACCTTACAACATATTATATTTCTAACAAAAGTATTACGTTATTGCAACACTAGTTATTATGCCAAGACACAAAAGGTCAAGAGTTAGTTGGTTCTGTGCAACTTATGTACGTCCTGCTGTCCTTGCGTCTGTAAGTCTCTATCAGGCAATTTGTTTTTGTTACCCCTTGAACTGAAGCTTCAGACTACTATTTACAACTGTATTTGTATAGGCACAAGGTATCTTCTAGCCGAGCATTTTAGCTGCTAAATCACTTCAACATAATATATATAGTTAAATCTTAGGGCAATCCGTCACAGCTAATGGTTATGGCCGATGGGTTGGAGTATTTTAAACATTTAAGAGATGCAAAGATCTTTAAGACGTAACTTTGTTTATTTTTACAACATTGAATGGTCTGTCAGTTGGGCTGCAGAATCGCTAATGTTCTGGCCAATTGACGTATACACCCTGGCCCATTAGATAGCCTCTGTATTGTTGGCCATTAGTAATTAGCGCTATCATTTAAATGTTTCTTTAAATGCCAAACACAATCACAGTCTTTGCATTTAATTGTTTAAGTGCTCCGTTTATTTAAAATATATTGTTTCTGTTCAAATGCTTCAAGTAGATAATACTATCGGTAAAATGAATCTTTTGTGCCAATTTGTTATGCATTAAGCGTACCTAACGATTATTACACTCTGATGTCAAAGGTAATGGTGTCTGCCCGCATACCGTCTATCTAAACATTTTCGATACCCTCAAAGGGAAAGTCTTTAGACTTTTTTTTTGACAAAGTGTTATAACTTGGGCTATCGATAAAACACTTTTGTATCCCAAGTTATAGGTTGAAATTGATTGAAGGATAGTTAATGACTCTTAAAGAATCTGCATTCAAAATTGAAAAGCCTATACCACCTGCCCCATAAAATCCAGTGGCTAGTGTCACCCATCATATATCTCCATGATCCGCCTTACATAGTATATGAGCTTAGTTCAGTTTAGTGACATAACCGCCAACGCCGCTCTCGCTCCAGCCTGAATATTAAACATCATCTTTTCAATATCATATTATCAGAGTATTCCGCAGTCGGTTGCGTCCGATGGCAACGATTCCACATGGGTTTAATTGATAGTTTTTGTACATGTAGGTAGATTTTGCTCCCTTAAAATGTTTTCTTTGCTTAATAAGCCATTTTTTTCACACTTAAGTTGGACCTACTTTTATGAGCGCTAGCATAAAATAAATAAAAAAAAAATAACAATAGCTTCATTGTCTCTCCCCTCAGTC
The DNA here is from genome assembly GCA_035044725.1 of Scaptomyza caliginosa. NCBI lineage: Eukaryota > Metazoa > Arthropoda > Insecta > Diptera > Drosophilidae > Scaptomyza > Scaptomyza caliginosa. The sequence goes on along the minus strand of JAWNNR010000802.1, from coordinate 39,023 downwards.
AAAATGTCGTTTTCATAATTAATAAGAGCTGCTTTGTCGTTTCTCACCTTTGTCCTGTCACCAACAAAAGCGTCACAATCCTTCTCTCTTTTTGGTCTTTAAGCTTTGCTTCCTGTTTTACGCCCTTAGTTTTACCCGGAAGGTGTTTCCTTCCTTTCTTAATTAGCCTACGTAATTGACGCTTAGACGCTTAATTATTAAGATTTCTTCCTGCTTTTAGGCATTACATTAACAATACAAACTAATAAAAACAAATAGACAGATTTTTTTGAAAGTATTAAATTAAATTTATTATAATTTGCCAAATGCCAAAGCGAATGTCCAACAACGAAAATTGCAAAATCGCAAAATATGCTTGAATAGTTTAGTTATTTTAAAAATGTATTAACTAATCTTTATCTCCACATTTTTTGTAAAGAAGCTCACTTTTCAAAAATTCAAAAATGTATATTTTTTATTTATAAGTGAATACAAAAAAAAGTCAGCTTATAATAATTATAAGATAAAGGGCACCTTAACTTAGGCTAGTAGTTTTGCCTATAAACTAACTTTATATAATAGTTATAATCATTTATAATAATTTATATCTTCTACAGGTTTAGACCGAGAGTGGCTGCGAGTCTTAATTCTGTATCTGTTTGATTAAGTTTGTTTGCTTTTAAGTAATTTAAAGGTATCAAACGATGACAATTGGCAACGGATTTCAAACTCGAACTGAGTCCAGTTAATTAAATGCGGTTTTCTAGCTCAAGCTGCTGAATATAACTCTGAATTACTATAATGCTATTGGTGTAATGTAATTGCAGAAATTGCTGTGCCAAAGACAGTAGCCGCAGGATATCAAAACGTTTCAAATGCAGCTTTCCTTTGGCTTTTTGAAGCCTTTGACTATTATTTTGACAAAGATGTTATGGATAACTAAAGTTTGTTTAATTGGTGTGCATTTTATGGTTTCCATTCATGCATATTGTGGTAAAATTTGTGAAATCTTTGTGCATACACATGTTATGGCTTTTACGTTTATTTGTACTGAAAAGCTATTGCTTTAGAATAGAATAGAATAGTGTTGTGCCTATTAAATTGATGTTGGCCACGTATTTGAACCACTTAATCGCTCAACAGGTTTGTTTCAGCATTTGTCCAATGTCAATTTATGCCTGTGTGAACACAGTCTTAATGCAATTACAAAAACATACTACTGGCAAATCCCTGGATAGTGAATGCACCTTTCTGGCCACAAAGTCAATCAATATGGTATTTACAATTTTATTAAGAAATCTCGATTGAAATCTGAGCAACTATACAACGAGTGCAGCAACAATGCCAACTAGCCACAGTTCTCTTTGGACCTTTGATAAATATTATAGTTACACTCGATTCACGGTCAAAGCACACAGCTACGGCCAGCAGGACTCTTTTATATAAACTGGTGAAAAGAACTCTTTACGGTATTGGCTGACCTTGTTCCCTGGACACGGCATAAGCATAATGAAATACATATTTAACAAGTTTATACACCGAACTACGGAAGCTTTACAAAACATTAATTGTAACAAACTGAAAGCTTTTTCTATGGCACGAACTAAAAATCACATTTAATTTAACCACATTGTTTTCGTTAGTTCTGTTTTTAAGCATTAATACTTTAATTTGATATTATTGGAGTCGTCCAAGCAAAGGAGTTATAAAATCAACTTAAACTCCTTGAAATATTGTTAGTTATTTTGTTTATAGTTAATATCAATAATGTTTACTAAAATCACATAGAACCTTTATTTCAACATCTAGGAGAGAGAGAGATAAATTTGGGGTTTCTCAACATTCGGCTGGAAGTATGAACTTAACCTGGGCCCCATTAACATTAAGCTACGGCTAAGTGCCAATATAACTACCAATAAAATCAAAGTGAAATAATAGAGCAAAGTATGTAATTCGATAAATTATTTGGGTGCTACTTCATGCTTAAATATTCCTTAAAGGATTAGCAATCAAGTGACTTCATATAGGAGCAGACTAACATTTCATTATGCCATATTGCCGGAGACGGCAGCTTCCCTAATATCTGCGGAGGATTTCTGTACAGGCAGCGTTCTTGGAGTAAACCGTGTAGTAAAAAAAGTATCTCATGATATTGCACATTTGGTACGAATCCAGAAACTATGCAGAAAACTGTAAAGAAGGATTTGAGATTGCCTTAACGCAACAGCCAGGTGGTGAACATGCCGAAATATTACGCATCCGCAAAGTTCACTTTTATGCTGACAAACTTAGTTGCAAGATGGTCAAAGTCTTCGCATGCCATCGCTTTTTTTAACAACAGTCATATACATTTTATGCTGAAATTCACTACACTTGGACGGCTAGTGGGTTTAAGTCATTTGACTATACAATGACAACAATCTCAAAAAGGATGGTGAAAAAAAACTTTACAAATCCATCTGGATAGCGCAGCTTGTTTTACCTTGTTAATCCTTCTCTTGTTCCAGAAAGAATAACATTGTTGTGATTAAAGTTCTAAATGCTCGCTTGTCTTGTTCGTTATCTATAGCAAAAACATCAGTGGCATAAGCTTACCTTCATTAGACTGAAGTGCGATTAACTCAGAGCTGTGAGAAAAGTTTATGGACTTTTTTTTTTCGTTTTTGGTTTTTAAAGTTAGTTTCTCACTATTTGTATGCTCTGTTGTAGGGTAGTTTGGTTTCGTTTAATGTCCGTCTGAATGTCCGGATGATAGCATAAGTAAGTTGCAGGCCTTGCAAAATATCTATAGCTTAGCAAAGGGTTGACTATTCTAAAATATATATATTCATATGCTGTACATTCTACTCATATTCAATTAAGTTGTGCCTTTGTTTTGCAGTAATACTCGATTCAACTTATCGCTTATGTACTGCATCAATAAAGGTTGACACCAGAAGAAGCAACATCAGCCAAAAGGCATGATGCCAGCTGGTAAATTTGAGTTTTTTAAGTCATATCTTTCTAAAAGAGCCTTTTTAAAAAGATTTTTATGATGATGAGCACTATAATATCTCTTTTATTAACAACAATATTCCCAAAGGTAGTGTTCTAGCATATATATCTTGAATCTGTTATTAAGTGCTACTAACTAGAATTTTCTAGCTGTAAATGTTTTAAACAATTTTAGTCAATTTTCACCAGTTTTCTAAACGGAATCTCGTGCAGCTAAGGTTTTTCAAAATGTAATGACTTTTTTTTCAACATATTATAATTAAAACAATCTCATCAAACCGCTTTTGTACAAAGCTAACATTAAGCCTATATGAACTTATTCAATTCCATTTTGGCATACTGTCCACACACACAGGTCCCTATTGCATATCCTTTAGCTTTCGTAGTTCCGTTAGTTTAACCAAAGGTCTATTACTTCAAGACCAGAGCCTTGATGCGTTTTAGAACTAGGAACGTTATGAAAACAACACTTTTGGTTGTCTGACTGAAACCTAACATTTTACACACATGTATATTAATACACCACTCTCAATCGATAGAATATATAACTAACAAAATAAAAAATTCTAGTGAGAAACTCTCAAAAAAGACACTACGCGTTCAGACGATGTTTTTCTGTATGCATGTAAATATCGCAGGTGTTTTTTACCTTACTTTTGTGTATGCATATACATTTGGCCGAAGATACTTTCGTTTGCTTATAAGATACATTTGCCGAAAAGCAAGCCATAGATATGCATTAGTTTTTGACACAAAAGTTTTGAGCAATGAATTTTGATTCTTACTATAAACATTCTTTTGTGCGTACGAACGGTGTTGCCATAGAAAAATATATTGAAGACTTGCAGCCTCTTTGTAAGTGGGAGTCACATCTGGAACCCTTCGTATGGATTCGATTCGTTAGGAGCAGAAGAAGTCCTGAAGCAGAAGGATCCATGCAACAATCAACTTTCAAATGTTACCAAAATAGATTTGAAATGACAAACAGGAAATCAATTTTGACGAATTTCACAAAACACAAAGCACAAAGCACAAAGAACGGAAAAGGAGAACGCTTGTCTTCGATAAAATTAATTGAATTCTAATTCTTCTTCATATGCGAGGCAGAGCAGACATTGAAATGGACACTGACGAAATACAGGTCGAAGAATGGGAGCAAAGACATTCGCAATGCTGACGACACAATGAAATTGGCTTAAATGTGCTTCTAATCTAATAATGGCTCAATAAAAAATATATATCCAAGATTAATAGGCATAGCTTAAGTCGTAAAAAAAAAATATGTTTAAATCTGATAATTACATTTGTCGCTGCCCAGCGTCGTCTGGCCATCATTCTAATAGCATTTGTTTTAAACCAATATAGTAATATTGAAGCTTAAATCTTTATATTTATGCTGTAAACTTTAATGCTCTGATAAACCATGCAACAATGCATTCATAAAATTTAATAACTCTTGCCACCATCATTCGCTGCTAATCAATGGTCGAGAGTCAAGACGGGCAGCATGGTCAGAAATTATTGTTTCCCTTACCAAGGCTGTGATTGAGTGACTGCATACTATGTGGATGCTGCGGTTAAGTGTCAAAAGCTATGTATTGCCACTACTTAGCCAAACAGAAACACCTGAAAACAACCACAATGCAATGGGCCGATACTTATGCTGATGCTTGAGCTGCAGCTGTTGGTTGTTGGTTGTTGCTGTGGGAGACAAAACGCTTTAAAAAGAAACTGTGAAAAAAAATAAGTAAAAGTGTGACAGCCAAAAACAAAAAATAAGGCGACAACAACAATTTGAACAGCAGCAGTGGCTCATCAACAACAATGAAAACAGCAGGCAGGCTAGCTGGCAGGCAATCAGTTGTCGGCAGGGGCTGCGTAAACAACAACAACATGTAGTGCGCATGCGCGCGGATAAAACATGCTTGTGCTGGGGCAGACGGATAGCCGGATAATGTTGTGGCGGATAATGTCGGCGCTGGGAACACTAATGAAAAGGCACGTCGTATCAACATCAGAAACAGCACAGGCAGCAAAAGCACCAGCACACTGTAGGCAGTAGCTACAACTAAAGCAGCAGCAGCAGCAGCAGCAGCCGCCGAACGTTATTTTTTTATATATAACCAAAGAATTTTGTTTGTTTTGATTCAGTCGTTGCGGGTTTTTTAAGGTGATCTGACAGACCGGAGCAGGCTGAATTGAAGCGATGCGATTCAGCATTAAATACAACATTAAACAAATAAACAATCAAACAATAATACAAAGAAATATTTGAATAATTTGAACATTTGGCCAAGCGCAACTCGAAAAGCTAGATAAATAATTACAAATTTGTGAAGTGTTGATTTGTTTTGTTTTATTTTTTTTTAAACATTTTATATTCAATGATACGATAACGATATGATCAATTAAATTAAATTGTTTAAAAAGCAATTTATAGATTTATTGTTGTTCTTTTTGTTGTTGTGTATTTCTTCAGTGTTTAAGTGAAGTGCTTAAAATATTTGGCGATATTTCAAGTCACAGGTAAATAAATACAATGCATATTCATTATTATTTCTTAGAGACTAACTCAAAGTTTAACTACTTCTGGGCATTAATGGACGAAAAACTATTGCTGAACAGTAAACAGATAAAATTCCAACCCCACGCAAAGCATTTATCGCAAAATCTATCTATCTTTACAAATATTATCCCTCAAACCACCCTTGCATATAAGAAATACCACATATTTGAAAATTTCATATGCCAATTTATTGACTTTTTTCAAGGCTAGGATTATACAGTTTTGTGGCAATTCCTGCAAGATTAGCGTTAAATTCATAAACGTTGTAAGCCACATAGAAAATCAAATAACACAAGTTCAGTTTGTTTTTATTGAGAATATTTTGAGGGATGAAGCAAGACCAGCCCATGGCAAGTCTGAATAGACATCATCTTGTCACAATTGGTTTGGGCTTGATTTTGCTTGTGCTTGTGCTCAATGAATTGTTTATAAGCAGGATCACAAGGTCGTTTCAAATATGATTGCATACTTAATGGCGCATTTATGTCAAGACTGATATCACTCATAAAACACAATTTTTAAGGTATTGATGCAGCAAATTTTCGTAAAATAACAACATTATTTTCCATACGATTTTTTTTTATGACTGTCTCTGATTTAACATCACCTTGGCTGTCCATATATAAAAACACCTTAATTGGTTTCTGAAATGGCAGCTGTGAAGATAATATTATTATAATTAACAAATAATAAGGTCACAGTGCAATCTCAGAGTGTTGATTTGAGAGCTTTGGTCTAAATTTGCAATATATTTTTTGTATACAATTTATTTGCATTTTTCTATTCGCCAATCTCGAAATAAAACCTTGCAACTCTATCGCCTTGCGGCTGCATGTGAATGGCAAAACAAAACGTAAACAAAGGGAAAAGTTAAGATCAGATTAAATAAATAAATTATGCTAGTTTGGTTTTTTGTTATCAGCAAGCGACGGCAAAACAATGGTGACAACAATACAGCACACTCGTTTGGGGAACTAAAAATTGTTAGCTAAATTCAAACTAAGTTTGATATTCTAAATGCAAAAAAAATACTTTTTTAACAAGCTAAACTTTGTTGTTGGAAAGTCCTTCAGTATTGATTTGATTTATTTTTTTGTTTAGCAAATTTGATTTAATAATAGAGATTTAAAAACAAAGAGAGTTACCAATGCGAGAAAATAGCAAAAATTGCATCAAATATTTTGTTTCACCCAATCACAAAAACAAACCGCTCTACCAAACCAATCTAGCTGATTTTTGTTGCTTTTGGCCATTGTGTTTTTTTTTTGCTAAACACTCCAACTTAGAGTTCAGATCTGGATTCTCGTGTTCATACTGATGCTTCTGATTTCCTCTAAATATTGTTTTCAATGCATCTCATAAACAAAGAGAAAACATATATTTTCTTTTTAATTTAATCTCCCAAGTTCGATACCGTACAGGCAAAACTTTAAGTTTTATTGAATTTTTGTGGCCAATACAACTGCAATTTGTTAGCTCTTAGATCGTAAATATTATACTCTCATGCAATGTACCTGATCTTTAGTGTCAATTCCTTAGCTGCTTGCCTTTGCCAGCACCTGTAGCTGATTTTAATGACTTTAAGCTCTGCTGCCCCTCATTTGTAGTAACGAATGAGTCGCTAAACGCCTGTTTGTACCCACACACATTGCAATTATTATTATTTTAAATGCTTGCTTCATTATTTTCATGCTGATTCTTTTGCAGTTTTGAAGCTTTGTTGCTTGTGTGTAAAGAACTTGATGCTGTTGCCAACGTTTTGCTGATGAGTGCCATGCATATTTAGCGGGACTTGTATGTCACGTAAAAACGCTAAAAGCAATATGTTTTGGCTAACTGCGATTTAAATTTTGATGAAGATGTGTGTACTTTAATACGAGTATTAAACTGTAGTTGAGCGTGGTTGCAATTCTGAAAAGGTCTGATTAAATATGCAACTAGGGTTTCATATTAAAGTGCCAAAGTGCAAAATCGATTCAATTCGGTTTTAAATAACTTGAATTAATCAACTTAAAAGTCAAACACACACACTCTTACACATATGACTTCGTGTGCAACAAATTAAAATCAAAATGGAAGGGAATACATAAAAGTTTGGCTGGTAAATGAAACCAAATCAATTAAGTTCTTGAATATTCAGCACTTTACATATTCATTAAACTACTTTTTAATTTACAACTTTTGCGGTCTGTTCGTATGAACACAATCAATCTATATTTTGTTAACACAACCTCTTCTTTTTATTGCCACATGGATAAAATTACATTTGAAATAAAATAACTAACTATTTAATTAAGGCTTAAAATTAACAAAAATTCATTTTCATACTGAATCGCATCTAACAAAAACATTTACCTTTTAATTATGCTACTAAACTTGCTTACTATTCAATCATAATGTTCTTATAAGTTGATGATTTACTATATTTAAAACAGAAATTAAACTAAATGAGACGTTGCCAATATGTGTGAATAAAGCACGGGCGCTTTAATTAAAAATCTCTTTAAAAACAACACAAAAAACAGCTGTTAAAAGTAAACATGAAAGCATTAAACAAGCAGCATTGATGTCGGCTCAAGCTTGCAGTAAACAGTGTAGAAATTTTCCAGTAAACGTATTTACACGCACCCACACACACGAATAGAGGAAAACAAGGTTTTTTTTTGTGGGCCTGTGCTATTATTTTTTTTAAGTATATTGACAGCAAAGAAATTTGCCAAATGGGCCATTGACTATCATGTTTCATAATGCCAAAAATAGAGATTTACAAATATTGGATGCCTTTATAGGAAAGTTTCTGCCCCGTTCCGTTCAGTTCCGCTGCGGACCTTGGGTAACATAATCGCATAAATTTGACACCAATGCAAAGAGACATTACATATTTGATTTCAATAATTTCATTCAGCTGCCTATTGATGGTTTTCGATTGTCCAGTTTTGATTGGGTTTCTTGCTGGTTTAGTTTTATTTTTTTTTTTTTTTCTTATATATATTTTATTTTGGATGCCAAAGATGACGTAGTTGACGACGTTAGTGAGCTCATGGGCTCTGCAAATATTGACCGAGCACTTTGTTTACTTGCTCACAAAAAAAAATATTTAACATTTACACAACCATACACACACACACACGCACACACAGACACACACACAAGACACAACGCACAACACACAAAACACCAAAAGCAAAAGTAGAATATAAAAATGTTAAATCGACAGCATGTTGAATTTAGATTTAGTGTCGCCGCAGAGCAGGAAGAATCAGCACCATCCATTTTTAGTGCCGGTTGGTTGGTTAGTGCCCTACATCTTTGAGGGAAACATGTAAACATGTAAACACAGCGCAGTGTAAATCGTGCCTGCGCACGTTTTTGTTACCATCTTCTTTGAAAAATGAAAAGACAACAAATGGCCATCATAGCAAACCATGCCATACCCTGCCAACCTATGTAAATGTACTGTGGCGGCAATTAGGGCCAACAATAATAATCATGACAATAATCACAAGGCATTAAAAGCTGCCGTTGCCGAGCGAACTTGTACGTATGTACGTATGAATGTTCGGTGGGTGACCTGAGCCAATAATGAGAATAAAGCAGCTAGCAAAAAGCGAGCTTCGAATTCGATTTCACTTTGATGTGCCGTGAAACGACCCTGAACAACAACCAGCAGCCAAATAACGTGCGGCAAACACAGCAGCCGTTGAAATGTTTTGCAAACAATGAAAGGATGCCAGTCATTCTTCCTATATATATATATATATATATATTTTTTTTTGGTTTTCTTGCTTCTAGTCCTTCTTTTACAGCTGCTCCTTTTAGCTTACAGCTGCGTGTGCTGTTCACAGTTGTGGTCGGTTTATGCAACAGGTTGTCTGGTGCCACTGCTGCTGCTGCTGCTGTCACTTGCCGCCATTCATCACACGCCAGCGGTCCACTGAGATACTCTGAAATAGATTGCAGAGGACACGGGGGCATTGCTTTTGTTATAGCGTGTCGGGCGGGATAGGGCAATGTTATTCAACTCGCAAGCACAATAACCAACAAAAAAAAAAAAAAAAACAACAATATAAGTAAAGTAAATAAGAAGGAACAAATTACTTGGCATAGCGGCAATTCTGGGGCAGCAGTAGAGTAAAGACTAATATATAAGTACTTACATCAAGAAGTAGAAATTGTAAGCTTCAAGTATGAGTAAATATTTGTACAGTTCGAGTTCGAGAAACGTGTAAGTAGTTTGATAAACTTTAGCGTTTTTTTCTCCCATCATCAAACAACCAAATACATTTGTCCTAATGCTATAGTAAGTGAATCGTGTATGATGGGTTGATTATTAAGCATGCATTAGGAGTGAATAACTTAATAAAGTCAAGAAAGTCGAATTCCAACGATTGAAAAACCTATCAAGGTGTTATTTTTGTAACTGTTATTAGAGCATTTTGTTGTCGTTCAACTGGAATATTGTTCAATGTAACATGGCCAAAAATGTGTACGAAATTATTAATGCAAATATTTGTACAAGCCACTTCAGTACATGTGTGTGTCAAACTGAACGCTAAAAGGTGATGCAATTTCGTTTAATTTAATTTTATTTGCTTGTAAATTATTGTGCTCTTGGTATTTGTTATTAATGGTTTTGGCTTAAGAGGCAGCTAATTTAATATTGATTGCCAATTCGCAACTGAAAATACAATTATAAAAAAGTAAAAGTGCTGCAGCCAAACGGCACCGACGGCATAATACTCTGATATTCTCATCAAAAATCTTTGTCTAACTCGAAACAGAAAAAACTCTTTAACATATTTTCATCAGGGTATAGACAAAACATATGTACATTTATATAGACACTGATGTGTGTGTGTGTGTGTACATCCAAACACAAATAATTACGCTCAAAACTGTTGACTAATGTGAGCAATTAATTATGCCTGCCATGGTATACAGCTGCCCAATACGCCTTGTGCGTAATCAGGACACCTGCCGCGTAGACAGCGTTGGGTTTGAGGAAAGGTGCTGCGAACGCAAACAGTTCGTTTATAATTCATAATTATTGTGGGGCGCATAATTAACACACCATTAAACGGCTCGAGTGTGTTGTAAAGTCGGTGTTCACGATTAATCTTAACAAATTATCTAACCAGTCCATGGACAAACTCATTTTACAGAGCCATAAATTGCTGGCTTTAGACGGTGGAATAAGCATTCGTTTTTAGAATAATATTTAAGTGTGTAATGCTAATACCATTTTTTCCAACAATGAGAAGTATTAAACTTAATCACGGTCACATTACATGTAATTGTTCTAATATCTAATATTTTATTTGAAAAAAAAAGGCTTTATCCCAATTTTTGGAGAGTAAACTAATCATACTTTAGCGAGTTCAAATTAGTTTTATGTATATATTGAATTGAAACAGCTTGATTCAAGTTGTATTTCTCTTCCTATGAATAAAAACCTTACAGCTTTCACCAAGTCAGCATAAATTGCAAATTGATTTATTACAGTGATATGAATCGATTTCTGCAAACTCAAAAAATAATATTACAAACTAAATCTCAAATGAAATTTACTTAAATACTGATACAGTACATTTTAAGTAGTCGTTACAAACATTTAAACCTCTTTATAAACTTTCAAAGCCATAATACTAGTAAGTATACGGGAAAGTATATCAGGGAAAACATTAGTCAATGGCTTAGACAAGTTTCTGTTTCTGCTCTAAAGTTTGTCCTTTCTTCTGTCACTCTTCTGCCTGTTACAAACACTTTTGCAAAAGCCTTATACCCCTTTTAGCCATTTCATGGGTTCAGGCTCAGAGCTGTGACTATAATTGGCGTCTGCGGTTTGGCTTGTGTATGTGTTGTTGATGTTGTTGCACTTTCATCCATTTTATTAAATCAATTACAAACATGTTAAATCTTAAATGAAATACAAAATAAAAGCTTTCAAACGTTGTTTTAAAAAAATGCGTAAAAAACTAGTTTTGTGTTATGTTTAAATTAACAATTTATGTATTTCGATTTCATTCTAAAATTTAAACCCAATTATGTCCAAATTTTTGGGTTTATTTTTCTAGACTGCTTTGAATATATATTTAAAGCAATTAAAATACAACATTTTTCTCCGAAAATATTCAAGAGTCGTTAATGAATATAAGCTTAATCTAAACAATAAGTAATTATATGCATATTCTTGGAACGAATATATACGATATACGATTTTTTCCTGCGTGTGTAATTAAGTTTACTGATTACGCACGTGTATCGTGATTTTCTCATATCGTTTGACACACACACATATACGTATATCATTATCATATCTACACCCAAATGTATGGCATATTGATATGGCCATTTTTGGCTAACACTGTCCATCATTTTGACTGGCACACACCCATAAAAGTCCCCACGCACATGGGCACGCACAAAAATCAAATATAATAAAGTGCTTGCTTGCTTTTTATTTGGCTATTCATTCTACGTTGGCATTTTAACAGAGCCTTACGGAATACCCTGTAATAAGTTGGGAATCTTAAGAAAAAATTAAAGTACTAGTAAGGTATGCTGTTTTAAAAACTTTACTTTATTCCAGCCCAGTTCAGTTGCAGCTGATCAGCAGTTAACATACTTAATGGGCTCAAAGATGCTTCCATTTCCACAAAGCCATCATACCCATTTTGGCATTTTATTTATATCCGTTAACAGGTGTCATATAGTTATTGGTATCTGATGGCTTTTGTCTAGCCCTTTTTTATACCCTGAACCGTCAAATTGATAAATAAAAACAAGTGAACAAAATATTCGAATACCAGAACTAAAACGAGTCGTAAATAGTTTGCTTGCAAAGCGGAAATCTGTTGATTTTAGTTTTAAAACTGCAGAGAAGTGAATACATGAACTTGGCTATAAAAATGTAAGAAATATTTATGTTGACTTGTTAGCGTTTACCCGTAGCGTAGCGCCCCAATCTGGACACATTGTCTGACGCACATATGGACGGCAAGCAATATGCTTCGAACCTGCGGTGTCAGAGTATAAACAATAGATATGTATGCTACTTAAACAAATAAACCTAATGGCCCCACTGATAGATTTGCCACAACTAAAACGATCTGCAAGCTATTCAAATTGTGTATTTAAGGCAAGCAGTTTACACAAATGGCCTAAATGGAAATTAATTGTCATTGTGTAGTATTTATTGTTAATTGTTTATTGCAACCACTCGCTACTTATGGCCATCGCTGACAAGCGATGAGGTTGCAACCACTTTTGTGCGGGCAGCCCCCAAGGCTTGATGGACCAAAGCTAACGGCTTTGATTTATTGATGTTGTGTCCTGCTTCTGGCCATGTGATTTATGCATTGAAAAACTACTTAAGTCATAAATTTAGCGTGTCTGTGTGAAGGAAAATTGTCTTCTTGCTTGACTGCCTCTGTATGTGAGAGTAAAATTTAAAGTGATTTTAATATATTCTGAAATCAAAAGGGATTGCCAAATAAACTAACCCAATCTATGGCTGCATTGGAAGAGTATACAAATAATGTTGTTATGTGTTAGTTGTGTCTCCCGTTGCACTGTGAATGGGCATTTCAATTTGTTATGATGAACTTGAGCAAGTTTGCGCAGCTTATAGAAGAAGAAGAAGAAGTGGTTTTTCCTCTGTCAAGCAGTGGTAAGGTTTTCCACATAAAACGGAACTGTAACTAAAATGTAATAACGCATAAAAACTTTGGTAAGCCAAGTTGGCCCAAAAACTTATCTACTCCTTATCAGCCGTTTGATTTTGTTACTTATACTGATTATCATTATGGTAATGATGCTGATAAGAAGAGTGTCCAAATTATGGCATTCTGATGCGTCCAAGCAAATACTCTCTATATACATCAATTTCCATGTATACATCTATATGTGTGATATATGTACATGTGAATTGAAGTAAACAGTGATAGCTTTGTGCCAAAATACGGATAGATACAGTGCAAAGTTATTTGATTTTATGGGCAAACAGCAGAGAGAGAGAAATGATGACAGAAAGACGAACAACAAGCAATTGTTGTCAAGGCATTGCCTGCTCATTAAAATGCTAAAAACAACATTAGGAAAATGAAACAGAGACAAGTCAAAAGGAATATATAGAGGCAGATAGTATGTACGGGCTGTGTGGTAGCATTTAAAATAGCTGCCCCAAACAAAAAGTAATGAGTATTCCGTTCGACCAGTATATATTTAAGTAAACATCAAAAAGTCAACACACTGACATACATGCATATATACATATTAATACACACACACACACACACACACACACACACGGGCGCGCACACACAAAATACTTTAATTTGTGTGTAAGTTGGAAAAGTTGTATGAAGTTGGCTACAATTATATTTTGTTGTTGTTGCCAGGGCAAGGGCCAAGCGTTCGAAAGCGAACGTAACAGCCACCACTTTTGGCTTCTTTTAACGTTTTTATTTTTTTTATATACTCGTTCTGTCTTTACGGCCACTCCCCGGGCACACAAGGCCAACAGGCATTGACAATTAGCCGCGCCAATTAGTTGCAACATTATTACATTTCACAATTATTTTGTTTTTTTTCGGCTAACATAAAGACGAAATAAAGATACACATACATACACCATTATACATCCGCTTAAAGCAGTCTTTGTTGCTTCATTAGCTTTCCTTTTTTTTCTATCTACCTTGATTATAAAGCCCTAAATTATGCTCAAACAATAAAAAAAATGCCAGCTTTAACCTGATTTCATTAGTCTGTCTCTCATTTTACACGTTCCTGGTTGTTATTCTTTATTGCAATTGAAAAGTGAGTTTTACCCAATTTAACTACAAGAAAAGCTAATTTGACTAGGATGTAAGTTAGGCAATGCATCTTTTTAATTTTTTAATAGTTTGCATTTTATTTAAGCCTGTTTGTTGAACTTAATAATTAAGCATAATCTTTGGCTTAATAAAGTCTTATCAAATTTGGATGTTTTCAACTGGATTATTGGATAACTAAGCAACAAAGCGTTATAAAAAATTGTGTATCACGTCAGAAAAACTGTTGAAAAGTTTTTTAAAAATAATTATACTTTCTATACAAAAATGCTTTAAAAAAAGTGCATAGCATTTTATTTATTTTTTTGTGACATGATTTTTATTAAAACGCCACTAACTTCAATCTTCACCACGGACACTGACCGCACTTTATTTTTTTTTTTTTTGGTATTTGTCATTAAATGCATACCGCTTAGAAGGCAAATACTCAGGACCCAGTACATAATTATTCTCTTAGTGCTTAAATCAAGTTTAGGCTTTGATCATGGTCTACTTTCTGCTACATTTCGATTATTTATTGATGTCAACCAGATCGAATAACTGTTACAGTGTATACTCAATCGTGTTCACTGTGTTAGCCGCCAACGTGGTCCTGTGGGTTGTCTACTGGCACATATCTTTGCTTTGTTACATATTGCGATTGTTAAGTTGCAAGTTTACATCCAGTACATCTTGCATCTTCTGGTTGCTGCATGCCAGAACTTAAAGTAATGTAAAACATTCTTTAAGAGAAAAACAAGCATGAAAACTCAAACTAAAAATCTTTTTTATTCAGCCTTAGTACAAAGATATTCACACGTGTTCATTTATTATTTAGCCCAAAGTACTTATGTTGTAAGTTACTTTTAATAATATTTATTTGCCTGCTCTTGTCGGCCTACAACTTAAGGTCTCTGCAATGCATTTTTTATGGCTTCCATTTCTTTTAATTTAATATTCAACTTTATTAAGAGCGTTTGCATTGCTGCCTCACAGATGCTTGATTATTATTTAATTCTTATATTTAGTGCGCAATTTCTTTTCTCATTGCGTTTATATATAGGTTTATTAATTGCCGACTCCAAAGCCAATTGACGTATACTTTATATATATATATAAAGTATACGTATATATATGTGTGTGTATGTAGAGAGCACATTCATATATCCGCACGTATGATATATTTATAATAATACTTACGGACCCCTACCACGCATTGCTGCTTTAATGTTTACTCTATGAACACATTAAGAAAATTAAGAATTTTTTTATTCGGAGTAAGATCTGCCGTCCCAATGCCTCTAAGCCTTGTTAAGTAAGGTTTTTCCAAAGTTTCTTTTGTCAATAACAAACAAAATTGAGCCAAATCGCTTCATTTGTTTTCCATTTATAGATAACCATACATATTGTACACAATTTATAGACAGATATTTATACAGAGATATAAAAGTGTGCAGCACGCGCGAAACGACAATGTTTATGTTAAGCTCAGCAGGCAAGGGCCAGTAGAACTAAAACTATTTCTAACTATTTGGGGTCACTAACGCCATCTAAACAGTGTCTCCGATGATTTAAGTTGAATTTCTCTACTGTGTTAGCATAAAAATTAACGAATTTCAACACTGCCACTGGATGGACTGGTGGGACTCTGTTGTCCGAAACAATTTCAAAGCAACATGAGCCAGATGAGAACGAAAATTACGCTAATACAAGTGAAAGCAACAATTTTCACAATCAACCGAAGGCACTCCAGGCACACACAACAAGCATTCAGTTACCCAGACGGGCAGCCGGGCAGCCAGGCAGCCAGGCAGTCACATGAAAACCAATTTAGAGGAAGCACTTCTTGCAAAACGAAATGCAGCCAAACACACACACAAGCATAGTTTCTGCAACGGAAGTAAAGCAGAAACGTAAACCAGCTGAAAAATTACGCTCAGCTTTGGTGGAAACGCTGTTAAATGAGCGTGTGGCCGCCGGCAACAGCTAGCTAGTATAACAAGAAAAAGAGAGAACAAAGTAGAAAACGCAACAATAACAACTCATATATATGCATATGTATGTAGTGAGGAGAATAGAAGGAATCAAGTGCGGTTGCATCCTGCATAAGGATGCAGCTGTAAACTGAGAGCTACTTAAGTGCCAACAGAATGCAATTCAAGGTGATTGGCAGCACAGATATGGCCAAGAACGAAAGATTTTTCATGTTCTTAAATTTTAATGCACTTTGATAAGAGTCTAATACTGGGTTATTAAACCAAAACATGATATGGTTGTCTGTGCAATTTATGAACGATTGTGATAACACTTCGGTTAAGACATGGAATATAACTTCTTAGTTTAACGTGTAGACCCCAGTATAGCAGATAACCCTGCATTAAAAGCCAATGGAAGAGAATTTTTATTGTTTTTCGTCTATCTGTTTCTCGCCCCTAGGATCAAAAGGGAGAGAACAAATTCTATTTCAATTGAGCAGCATTCAAATATGCAAATTTTTGTTGTTCTGCCTAACAGCGGCATAAATGCCAAGAAACAAGTTATGCGTAAAACTGATGATGCTACACGTTAACAATGGAAAGTCAACAACAACAAAAGCAACAACAACATGAAACACAAAGCACAATCAAAAAGCCAAAAAGTTTAACTAAACACACATGGTCTAATCGAATTTTTGCAAGGTTCAGTAAATATTGTGAAATCATTCAACATATTAAGGCATTCACATTAGTCTTAAGCTCACCATTAGTTTAACCCAGCGCATTGTAAATGTTTTATTTAAATTTGGCTAAAAACTAAGAAAACTTAATTGTCTATTCAAGAAACCATACGGCAGCATAGCTTTTGGTTTGGTTTTTTCTTTAACATACAGTGTCAAACAAAAGTCAACGAATGAATAACTTTTCATTGATTTAACAAGTCTTAGGCTTTATGTAGGGATTTTTTTCCTTACCCAAATCATCATCATTCGACAAGGTAATGTGACAATACCATGCCACAGTTCTTAAGCAGAGGTCGTAACTATCTCAACCATAGTTTGTTTCGGGCGCAACAAAAGTTAAGATATTTTGTCAACCGAAAATAACAGTTTCAAGAAAAGGACGCCTTACCTAATGTACACTACTTTGTTAGAGGTTAAGGGTTATGTTTTTGTAAAATATAAAAAAAAAATATTCATAATTCTACTCAAGTTTCTGAAAAATAAGAAGGGCAAATTATGAAAAAAACACACGATATTAACATGCTTTTTACCTTGGGCATCAATTGAAAGCGTATAATAATGCATCTAAAGTACTACGATTGAGGCTGTATGCTCTAAGGCTATGCGCCAGCATTGTTTTGATATATGAATATGATGTTTTTCAATTGTGGCCCGCCCACTGGAAAAACAGATGCTAACTGGGGCACGCCCAACCGCTTAATCAATAGCATGGCCGCCTGTCGAAAACAAGAGAGCAAACAATACAAATAGTAGCAATATAAATATCGATGCGACCATGAGAGAGTTAACACCTTAGGAATTGGGGCCAGAAGTCAGGGTGCAGGGTGCAGGGTTGCAGGGTGCAGGTTCGGTTTACTACATTCGAATCTCGTTTCTGGAAACTGCTTACTGTCCGCAGCCCTCAGCTCGGTTGACAACTCATTTATCAAGCGGCAAACAAACAAACGCGAGCCCATTGTTATTATTTCGAAATAAACGATGGCGCATAGACGAAGACGAAGACGAAGACAAAGAGCAGGATGGGGACGAAGATGGATACGAAGACATTTGGCCAGGGCACAGATACAAATTGCTATATTTAAAAATATGCTGTCATGTAATTGAGCCTGAAAAATACGCCATACACATTTACACATTTCATTGAATATTGATGCCTGCGTGACCAAAAGTCCTCCCCGGCGCTTTTGGTCCTTTTACAAAACGGTCGATGACGATCTGATCTGTTTGGTTTCCAATCATATCCATCCATTTAGTTAAGTAAACACTTTTATCACTTGCAAATTGCTTGAACTGAGCTTGAATAGTAGCTTTAACATTTATTTAACACCTAGTTGTGATATGAACCAAACACATTTGATTCAAACTAGGTTAAAATAATTTATATCCATTCGCTTTGTATAAATGATTGAATAATAAAAGACTGAACTACATCATTTTTTACGGGTTTGGCTATACAAAATAATGCTTACACTAGTCTGTCAGGGTGTAAGTAAATTATAATATGTTAAATTTGGGAAAACTTCCAGTTCGCCTTTGACATTAGACATAATATTGATTTTCTGTCACAATTTGGCTAGAGGTTGAGTTTCAATCATGTCTGAATGCATAAGGCCTCGGGTTCATTGTATTTACTTGTCAAACTCTGTTGACTAGAGCCTTTTCACTAATTTTTGGAGTATTTAAAATTTGTAACGCAAAGAATATTGCTAATTAGCTTTGCAAGATGCCGAATTAGTTGCCAAGCAAAAATATTGGCTTTGGTCTTGTTTATGGCTATTGTTAGATTATATAGCTGCTAAAACTAAATAAAGGATTAGTTATTTGATCTTAAATCTAAATATAAACATGTAATACATTCAAGTGTATATTTCTTTCGATGTGCTGAAAATTGCTTCCTTACTTTTTAAGACATCGTTTTGTCATTTTGTTACAGCACTGACCCTCAGTTTCATGTGACGCGGGAGTAGCTGGGCGTGTGTGTGTGTGTGTGTGTGCTTTGAATGTCAAACCCTTTTCAAAAATAGTTAGACTAGCCAACAAAATGGTTAGCAAACCCTTCGTAAATTTTCGGCTTATTGTTGCCACAATTTACATACACACTTTGTGCGTTTATGGGCAAAGGCGAGGGCGAGTGCGAGTGACCATTGGCAGATAAATAAAATTGTACTATTAACAAATTTGAAATGGCAGGCAATGTTTGGTCAAACGTTGCTAATGTGACCAGGTCATGAGCTGCAAGCTCAAAATTTCGCTGCCTTTAAGCCATGGCTTAGCATATATGTGTGTTTGTGTGTTTGTGCGTGATGGCGCCTAATATTCTTATGTTGAAACTGTTTACATGTCAGTCTCGTCAGTGACAGGCGTCTGTCTGTTTGCCAAACTACTCACATCAAATCGCAGCGTCTGCATATTAATCTTAAGCTCACACAGATTTGAATAGGCGGCAGAACATCCAACTGGATGTGTCGTCACCCTGACCACTAACTTTTCTAATCCACTGTGTCTATGAATCTCTGTGCCTGTTTTTTTCTTCTTGTTGCTTAGAAATATTATGCAGAAATTTCTTGTCGTGTATAATTAGTTTTATGCTAAGCAATAACATGCCACAGCTTAATAAACTTTATTTTACAATATCAAGTTGATGTAACTTTTTGCATTTAGTCAGTGCTAACTTAAGTCAAGATCAATTTATTAAATGACTTTCACGAAAATAGGAAGCACATACATACGCGATAGTCCGCTCGTCCTTATACCAAAACACATGAATCGAAATCAGAAGTTAGAAAAGAAAGCTGGGCTGCAGCAGATATTGAGTCTTACTGAACTCTCTTTGTAGCATTTGCGGCATGTTAACGAAACTTGATCGTTCATATAAATGTTAAGAATCACACTTTTACTATCGAACTGCAACCCAAAGTATATTAACTTATGGTATATTGAACAAACAAGGATTTTGCTTGCAAGCCAAGTTTAATATGCTACCTAAGGTATGCAGTATATTTCCCGCTTCTGTGAAGGTTACAAAATATTATATGTGTGTGATTTTCACTACATGTTTCACAAAGACTCTAACAAAAGGAAGGCGCAAAATTTGGAGCTAACATTTTAGTCACACGAATGAATTAGAAAATGCTTGGCGAAGGCGACTGCTGCTAAGTGCTGTGCCGATAATATCAAGGCCAAAGGGCGTTTTTTTGTTTTTGCTGATGACCTCCCAACACTTTTTCAATTAAGTGTGTTTAACTTTTGTTTCCAAACACATGCATGTATTACAATATGTGTATGTATATGCTTTTTGGTTTTAAGTTACTTTTGTTCGGAGCTGAAAACTGCAGAGTTGCAAATGAAAAATGCTAAGTAAACTTTCGAAAATGCTGCAGTATAGCTTTAAGGTTATTTTCCAATTAAAATATACATAGGAAAAATGGCTTGAGCAAACAAACAAAGACATAAGAGTTTGGTAAATTGCTGTTGTTGTTTTGCGGAACTCACATAAAACGGCACAATTGTGAGGCAAGAAAGTTAATGGCTATTGTTGCCTTTATTTAAGCGTTCAGGGTGTATTATTATTATAATTATTTTGGGGCTGGTTGCACAGTGACTTAGGGTCAGATCCAGTTAATGGGTTGATAGTTCCTTTATCACTGAGTTTTATGAAATGTTTTCCTAGAAAACTATTTCAGGGGACAGCACAACAAACATTAATGTTGCTATCAAATTCACATCAATTGACAAAAGACGATTAAGAAATAATTGCTAGCAAAATATAGAGGGGAACGTGAAATATTTAATATAGCTTTTACCTTAAGAAGCAAGAAGAACAGAACTATTGGGCAGAAAATTAAGTACTATTATAATATAAGTTGTAAAGAAAAAGTTCAAGACAAAGACTTCTCAGGTATTATTCTATAATTTAATTATTGAAATAAGTTTGTTATTTTACAGAGTCAACGAAAGTAAATAAATGTAAAATATAAAGTTTCCGTTTCTGAGTTTCTATCGCTGAGAGCAAATTACGTCAGAGATACTTTCTCCCCACCATAGTATTATATTGCACCAAAGGCATTATAAACTTTTCGGCCATGAAGTGTCATGAGATTTGATATATCACGTCCAGCGAAAAAGGCTTTTAATCTTCACCAAGTATGTGCGAAATGTTCTCTCGTTCCTTTACAAAGTAGCAATAATTTAAAACCCCGTCTTCATTAACACATCTTAACAGTGTTCGTGGCTATGACTTATGGGTATAAAACACAACTATCAGTTCCATCAACAGTGAGTATGTGGTGAGTTTATGTGCGTGTTTGTGTCAAGACTTTTGTTAAAAGACACTAAAAGACGTCACCCACACCCACACACACATACACGTTTCACATTAAGCGCCAACGGAATTCCCTGATACGAAAATTTAATTAAGCTAAATCTCAATACGCACACGCACAGCCCAGCCGAAGCTGGGAAACGTATTAAAAGATGACAACAATGCCTGTCCGGCCTCCTGCAATATTGCGTTTTTTCTCCCCAATGGCAATGTGGCCGCCCAAAGCGTTAACCAACCATAGAACTGAGGGTCACCTCGACTGCTATCTTTTGCAGACAGCTTGCAGCAACATCAACAACAATGGCGAAGCAACAAACAACAAGTGTGCAAAAGAAGAAAAAAACAAGAAACAAAGATTTAGTACACTTTTGAAAGCTGTATCGAACTAGGCTTATCTGACGTGCAGCAACTAATTAGCTTTTCTTCTTAAAATCTGTTCATGAAAACCAATTTATAGCTTATCTAACACCCGAAAATTAATTACGTTTTGGTTGCAATTTGCCTTTTAATTAACCGAACCTTTTCAATAGACCTAAGCCAATGCGCTTTCATAGGCTAAGTAAAGAACAATATACGACCGGAAAAGTCCGGTTATATGGATCGGAGTATAGTAGTAGCTTTCGGTTAGAGTCAATTTCGGTTAGGATTGGAAACAATTGAAGGACGTGCCTTAGTCTCAAACAGGTGTTCAATATTGTTGGGACGCTGAAACAAACAGGTATTCATTTTCTACTTAATCACAAAAGTGCTAGAGGAGCAAAGGGGTAAGAATTAAGTTCACAGGGTCATCAAATACGTTACGTTCTTTTCAAATCACTTTTGCATGGTGCAAGTACAATGAATATTTTAGTATTACGCTGGTTTCACTCTGTCAGTGAGACGCTCTCGCTTACCCTCTTTAATTTTGTATAATAAAAGTAACACGTCCTAGAAACTAAACGTGCAACGCGTAAACGTTGCAACGCACGTGCGTCTCTGATATTTGGTTGCCACAAATTCTACAGGTGCACAGACATTTTTAATGGATTGCTTAACCTGCTTAAAATATTAATAGCATTACTACACATTTTTGAGTATCCTGCATTCACTGCTTTGCTATAATATTATTACAAGGGCAACAACATTAATGAACCGACAACCGACAACCGGCGCAACTGTGTCAAGGTGCAATCCGTTTGTTCCTCTTTGCGAACCTAAGCTGATGAGGTGGAAGGAACATTGGATTGAAATACAGCGACCGTGAAAAATGTAAAAGAAAGGCGTATGTTGTTCCATAATGTTTCAAGCGTAGCGTATTTTTTTTTTTTTTTTGTTTTAACTCTCAGCTTGACAAAATTCTTGTTAAGACTTGTAAAGGCTTGTCTGTTTTAAAGGTTTTCTCGCTTGCTTTTCAATTTCAATGCAACAAGCCTTAAGTGCATGAGGGAGCAAAGACTTGTCAAATGTTTATAAATAAGAAAAGTTTCTATTGCGTGCCACAAAATAATTTCTGCGCATCACAATAAGGATTAAAAATCTGTCGAGTATGCAGAGTAGAGTGTCTGTATGCCAGCCGCAAAAAATTAAGAACGCATGGCATAATTAATTTAAATTGCCATTAAACCTTAAGCTATTGTCTGTGGCCAACGAAACCAGCCGAACAAAAAAACAAAATAAAACACAATGAACAACCATGGATGCTAAATTGGCGGTGAAGTAGATGAAATGCCAGTTGAACGTGCGAATGCCAGATTCTTACTCAAAGTCAATCACAAAATGGGCGGTTGCGATGAGGGCATGAGGCATAAGGCATGGGGCCTGGACCAGAGGGCATGTAGCACGCAGACAATGACAAAACGCTTTGCTAACAGGCAAGATTAATTGGAAGCAGGCGCACGAAGCAAAAACTAATTATATTCAATTATTTACTTTCACCAGGCAAGATCGTAAATCGCTTAGCGGCCCCAAGAGCCAGCCCCAGGCCAAATAATCGTCCAAATATAAATAAAGATATGAGTACAGACAAATCGTTTATTCTAATACGCTGGCCATAGATCTTCAATTTAGTTAAAAATACTTTATTTTGTTTATGCAACACAGGTAGTTTACCCACCAACATGCCAAGCATTATTTCGTTTCAACATTTTTACTCTGATATCAAAGGCGAACCGGTTCAATTGCGCACAATAGCTGGTACCGTCTTTCTAAGTTATGCATGGGTTTTAATGGCTTGTCAAACCTTGACGACCACACAAGTTTGATAAAAACATCTCTATTGGAAGAACAAAGATCCAACACCATGCCATAACCACCTCTGACATCCCCATACGTCGTCGCTATTGTTGTTTGTGTCTGACTGCAACATTTTATGACTTTGGCTGTAAAACTGTGAAAAATTTGGCCCTGGTGATTGGGGGCGAAAAGATTGGGCGTAGCTTTTTGTCACCCATCTGTTGACATGTTCAATTAAAAAGGGTCAAGGTCCTGGGTGTTAGTTAGTATGCATGTAGTAGATAATGCCTGCAAGTGTTTTTTTAAGCCATTACAAACCTAAGTGGTCTCAAATGTTTATAATTGAAAAATGGGAATATAAAATGTAAAAATGATTACTGTTTAAACTGAAAAACCTGAATTCACTTTATAAATTCCGTTTGTTTGGCTAATAAGAACTTAATGCGAAGCTGCATTAAATGTGAAAATCTATCTCTTAACTGACAAAGTCCATTTGTCAAGCTGCTTCTTTGTTTATCTATCTGCCAGTTTGTCTATCTGCTGGCCATTTGCATATTTTGTTGCCTTAACTATAAGTTACGGTAAACGTATTTCTTAGCTTTGCTTCGGCCGCTTGCGACCGCTTTGCTATGTAAATTGCTTGAAATTCAAAATAACTAACCTGTATTGCATTGACACGTAAATCCACTTTCACACATACTCTTAAATAGATACACACAGACTCATATGCGCCCACGACAATTTGGTGCTGGTAGAGCTATCAACGCAGTTTGTTGAACCGAACCATTTTAGAATTCAGTAAGTTGAACAAACATTTTATACCTTATTTCCGGCACTTGCTAACCTTCACTTTGCATTCCTCCCTTAAGTTTATTTCCTATCTCCGAGCTTGACTTTGCATTTCAATTGAATTGCTAATGCGACCAGCTACGGTTAACGGAAACTCTTACTGCAGCTACATTAATGTTCAGTTGCAGCAAATATTTCATTTCATCTCTATATCCGGGTTGCCCAAATGCATACAAAGTAGCAATTATTTCATTTTATATTCTCTTCGTTCTATGCAGATTCAAATATTTGTGCATATTATCTTTTTAAGCGGCTGTCATAATTAAAACGTTTGGTTGCCCAAACCATTTGGCTCATAAAATTTTGTGAAAAGATATTTCTAAAATGCTAATTGTGCTTTGCGCCCAACTTCTGTTGAATTGTTTTGCGAACTTGGTTTGTTCAGCAAATTAAAATATTTGGTTTCTTTTTCAAACAAGAATAATGGGCAATAGTTAGTCAAGCAAGGATACCACCTAAATTCCAAGCTCTGCTGTTTAACAACAAATTATGTAAGTAAACATCATTAACTTGCGGCGCTTTGCATTCTATTGCCAGGGCAGCTCTAGATAACGCACAAATGCTACCGAAAGTGCAGAGTTTGTTGGTTTTAAGCAAGTTTTTGTTTTAAGCAACTAAATGCCACGACGGCAATCTAACAATGACAAGGTGACAATCCCAGCTTTACGCACCCTTAACTCGTCCCTTTAACCACCGAATATAGTCATATTTGGATATTTATTCAGGTATTTTCCTAGCACCTGTTTTTATACTTTTATTAGAGTATTTCGGTAGTCGGTTTGCGTAAAAAGCTTACACTTTGGTTACTCAACCGCATGGTTTTCCTTTATGATTCCTAAACCAAAAGAGAACGAAACTAAGTATTTGCCTAATCTTACCATTCATGTAATTACATATACTGTATGTGTGCAAATGTGGCCATTTAAACATACACATACAAAACCACTTAGGTCTGCTATTTAAGAAATGTTCAATTTACTTAGTTTTTTGCGGTATTCGTACATGGTTTGTTAGGCAACCGACACACAATAACTCAACAAAGCGCGATATTTTTGAATCTATTTTTATTCCGCAGCTTTAAAATTGTTCCGTTTAATTAAGCATCAATAGTGGCTTACGAAGAAGCAATGAAAGAAAGTAATTTTATTATTTAAAAAAAAAATTAAAATTAAATTCATTTTAATTTTCTTTGCTTCTTATTCTTATTTCCCAAGTTGTTCGTCTTTCGAGTAATTGATGTCCATTTCGTAGTTAGCTTGTATCCCTTCATGCATAGAAATCTAGTGTACTTAGTCTTGAAAGATTTTCCTCATAACCTCTCCTCATTGTCGATCTGTGGCTAATCGGTGCCAGCCTCAATCTGGCCACTCAGCTTCTAATTTTTATCATTATCCTTCTTGATGTCATTTGTATATTTATTTTTTTACTATTTTACCATGGTGCTCCATTTCGACACTTTTGGTAGCATTACCTCCATTTCTATTCCTTTTTATTAGTCTCAACACCCCACACATCAACGAATGTAATTTGTCAAACAGCTCTAGTTGCATTTCTTTTACACTCGACATTTTTACCAACTTTGCAGCCAATTGTCATCTTTCTGATCAGCCTTCAACCCCATGCCACTGTTGTTTTTTTCGGGTCATTACCGAAGCTGTAACGGGTTAAATAATAGTAGAAGGATCAACATTCAACCCTGCTTATCCGTTCGCCTCTTCGTCGTTACGTATGATTTTGAGTAAGTTAGAGTTTTATCGATAACTTTCTTTGCTTTTAGTTTACGCGATGATTTTCTAAAATATCTTAACAAGAAGTTATAATATGTCTAAGCCCCCTATTTAAACTGTAACACAAATAAACATAACTTATTTCTAATCGTCTTACAAAATTATAGATAAGTACAAACAAGGTGCGAATAAATAATAACTTTAACGGCTGAGGGCACCTATTAAAACGTTTTAGCATATAATCTTTAGCACACATTTGGGGCGTCAAATTTAGATGGTCAATCAGAAGCACAGGCGCGCCCTAAAGTAGGCAACGTTTTGCTTACCACAAAGTTGGCGTCTGGCACAAGCATTTTGTTTAGTAGCTTATCACTTATCTGGCTAAATTCGAGCCAAAATCAAAGAGGGAAGGAGTGCGGGAATAGCTTTGTTTCAGGGCATACGGTGGCGACAAGGACGATGACGACGCTGTTGTCTGAACTCGAATTGTAATCAGGAGTTGGAGGCCACGCTCTGGATTTGCCCATTAAAGTGAAAAGTGAAAAGCAAAAAGCTTCAGCGGTGCGTTAAGGGGCGGCAAGCGAAAAGTTTTTTTTGTGGCAAAGGCTCATTAAAAAGGTTGAAGTGACGGGCGGGGAATTAGTTGTAGACGTGGACCAGAGGTAGTTGCTATTCAGACAGTTGTTTTTATACTCTGATTGCGCAGGTGTATATATGAGTATATTGCCAATGTGCAGTATATGTTATGGGGCAATAGATTTGGTACTTGCTTGTTGTGTTGTTCGGGTTGTTCGGGTGCTGCCATTTACATGGTCTTACCACATTTTGTGGCATACTACATTAAAAATTCATAGACTATCTTTTATCGCCATGTGCTTTCTATGTAAGAGCGAGAGAGAGAGAGTAAAAGAGTATCAGACGGTCCGTAAGGTACTGACTGCAAGGTTTTCACTTGTTTGAAATGCTATTGCTTTTTATTTTAATTCCCAAATCGAAAAAGTTTGGCATTGGGATTACACTTAAACTGTAAACGCTTTAAGCGACATGGCCCAGATTTGGAAATCGGGACCCCAAATGCCTTGCAGACCCATTGTTTTTGTTTTTTTTTTAGTTTCTGGTGGGCGTTGCATGACTTGACTGCGTCACTGAACTACCAATTCGACATGTCTGGGAAGTTTCCTCAACTGTTCCGAACTCATTTCAAATGCCTAACTGTGTGCCAGAGCAATGGCATGGGGAATTCGTTAGCTGGCTTAGCTTGATTTCTCTAGGTCTGGTAGGGGGCGTAGCTTAACTAAATGGCTGACTGGCAATAAGCATGCAGCATTAAACGATTACAAATAATTAAGTCAACAACTTTGCTTGAAATTTGTTTTGCGTCATCTAGACGTATCTAGCTCTATCTAGACATTAAATGCAATTAAGCAGCAGCTTTACGCACATATCTGCAAGTACACATTGCCGCATTTGCCCAACCAATACATACACGCTAGCCACTAGCCATTAGCCCTCTTCTCTTGCCACTTTTTGCTGTCGGCCACATTTATACAGTTATAAGCAGCATAAAAATTAACCGCATTTGATTGCCCATGCAGAACTTTTTTCTCTAATTTCATTTATTATTTAGGAGTTGAATTATTTGTTCCAACTGACATATAACCGATAGCACTCAACTGCCTTCATTCGACGTTGCTTTAAATATATAATTTAGGGCAAAAAGTCAATTTAAAACTAGAGCCAAGAAACATATAAAACAAAAATAATTTTATCCAACTCATCTACAATTTCTATCTTAATTATTATATTATTACTTTTATTAAAACATTTATGAATACAGTTTAACATGATTTTTCATTGTTTCCATTTTGAAATATTTGTATTTAATTTAAAGAGCCAACATATTAACATTGAAGCAGAAAAGTTTATACTGAAATTAAATATGAAAATTTGTATTTTAGCAATTTATTTCCTTCAATCCAAGTTCTACAAAATATTTGTGTAAAGTTTTATTATTAAAAAATTCTTGGAAAAAAAATTAATTAGATCCACATTTGCAAACACATTAAAAATGATGGCCAGCAACGGGATTAAAACCTAACTAAGTTAAAGCCCCGCCCCAGCCACTGTGCTGTTGCCAAGCAAGTTTTGTACATTCTTAAAATAATGAAAGTTTGCAAAAAAAAATCAAAACACATAAAATGATTTAAAAATATATATATATATATAAATATATATAAATTATATATATAAGGAAAGTAAATAATTTCTCCAGGTTAGCAACTAAACGGTTGTGCAAAAGTATTTTATTATTTGAATAAAACTAATTATTGCTCTTTACTTACAACTCGATTTTTTATTTTGAAATAAACGAAGGTGATTTAGTTATTCATAAAGTTTTTTTTAAGCAAAAGGGTTTTTAAGCTACACACTCTTTATAAAAGTGATTGTATCTTGTTTGTATTTTCTTGCAGATCCAGTATAGTACAATTATTTAAAACTTTGTCAGTTTAAGATTAATTTTCTTTATTGCCGGCTGACAACGCTGCGTGTCTGAACTGGCTTTCCAACGCAATGCAAAATGCACATATTGTGTTTGCAATTTACTACTTTATCCGCGGGACTTTAAGCTGCGCTTGAATATACATTTTCACGTCATTAAAAACGACGTCTCTAGTGGTCTTAACTGTTAAGACTATAAACGCCTTTAAAACACAAGGTTTCTGCGTGCGTGTATTATTGCCTACGTGGGCAAGCAGTGCAAACGTAGACAAAGCAGTGCCAGCCAGACAACGTTGTTCAAAACATAACATGCATGAGTGTATTTGCAAAACGCTCAGGCTAACAACGTGCATGCAATCCAAAGAAAACTCTTTGACCTTATCAATTGGCAAGTTAACCAATACTAATCTTCTGTGTAAGTTGTGCTGCTCTAGCTAAGAGCGTTTCCAAAACTGCAGTCAGTCCGAGGGGGTTTCTCTGGTATTTGAAACAATTTTTTTTTTTTTGGAAACTTTCATTCATTTTGTTGCATGGGCTGCATACGCATAAGACCCAGAGTAATGTTTCACACCTCAATGACCTTTACACGAAATCTGGCAATGCGCATATCAGAAGTCTCCCTGTTAATGAATATTCACTTCAAAAAGAAAAAGGGGGCAAATGTGTATTAGGTATTTACACCAAGGTCTTAGCAAATGAATTTATCGATTGGCAGTTTAGAAATAGACACAAATCGATAGGTGAAACTCTGTACAACCAAACGTCTTTGGAAAACGTCTTAAGTCTTAATATTATTGACAGTTTTTAAGCTAAAATGTCAAAATTGTGTTTATAAATGAATTTTGCATTAAGCTTTATATGAAAATTGAATTTGCAACTAAAATTTATTTCCATTTTGTTGCAGATTATTAACAATTGAAAACTGAAGTTTTTTTTGGAACGAGAATTCAATAAAAGCTGCAACTAACACTCGAACACTGAACATGAACAAATGGCATATGACAAGGAACTTGGATTAAAGTCAAATAATTAAACTTTAGCGACAGTCATAGTTGAACGTTGAGCGGCGGCATTCAACATGAATAATGATACCGCGTTTTCTTACGAAAAATCCGCAACGGACGTGCTATATCAATGGAGCGCAGCGGCTAGCTGGACACATGCTGCTGCCGCCCAACCGACGGGCGCTCCAAGCTCACAGCTGTCGAAAACTGTTGCCGCAGTAGCATCGGCTGCCTCAGCAGCCGTAGACAGCGTGCCAAAGCTAGTTGAATCAATGCTTGAGGCACGCCCCTCATCGGTCAGTCTGAATGACACACACTTCCTGCTAGTTGACTATGCGACCAGCATGAATGATAGCCTCGACTATGCGTCCTATCAACAGCAGCTGGGCAGCAGTGAGTGTCGCCAGGCGGAAGGGAATATGAGCTATTGGAATCTGACCTGCGATTCGCCGCTGGACTACGCTCTGCCTCTTTATGGTTACTGCATGCCCTTCTTGCTATTTATGACCATCATATCGAATTCTCTGATTGTGCTCGTACTCAGCAAGAAAAGTATGGCAACGCCTACAAACTTCGTACTAATGGGTAAGTGTACAATTGACAACCATTGGCTTGCATCTTATTTCAACCAGCACCTAACAAAAAACAAAACGCTATTCTTTATCTTGGTCAAATTTATGGTTTCTAAGATATACATATTTATTTGTTTTGCTTATATCGTTGAAAGTGTGTGTGTTTTTTTTAAACAACAGTTTAATCTTCAAGATATTTATTTTTATGAAATGTATAAAAAAGGGTATAAATGTTTTCTGCAGATGTAACAGATAGAATTATAGAAAATTAAAATGCACATAAAAAACGGTTGAGAAACAACGAAGATTTTTAAGGTTTAAATGAGCAAATAAGTAAAGTAAAATTGTACGCTGTAAATCTAGGATACAGAGTATGTCCTTGTCAAGCTCTCTCGACTAGAGCCTTGTTAGTTGTTTTAGCTGAGAACGTAAAAGATTTTTCATTTGTGTCTATTAAAAGTTTTACGTTTTTTGAATTAAATTAAATGCGTCCCATTCTGCAAAGTTTCTGAATGTCAAATGGCGCCTTTAGTTTGTTCTATGTTTTATAATGGCCACAAGCGTTCCACACACGTTGCATTTTGATTTATTTATCAAAGAATCATACTAAAAAAAATGCACAAAACTGTGTTTCAGAGTGCAATATCTGCTTGGATAGCAAAGTAAAGAAAATCACTTTGAAAGTTGCAAGAAATATTTGCGAACTGTTGCAACATTGTATTAATCCAACGGCTAAACATTGTAGCACAAAACCATGATCAAGTTATTAGCAAATAAAATTTTCAAATATGTAACGCTCAACGCGAAGGCAGTTTGGTGGGTTTAATGCGTCGCAATGCGTAATCAAGCAAAAATATTTTGCGAGATTTTAAAAGAGCTCGCAATGTGCGTGTCATATTATTTTCAGCTTTACCATTCGCCGCCTTGTGTTATGCATTCCGCGTGCGGCAGCTCGAAGTAATGCTGAGATATTATAAAAGCGTGTGTAATGCTAATGCCTGGCTGGCTAAGCGGTGGTAGGAGGGGGGATGTGCTTGGGGCTTTGTGCTATGTGGGGTATGTGGGCTATTTGCCACTGATTTATGTAAGGTTGCTAACTATAACACAGTCGGATGGGGAGCTGCTACATTTTGTGGCTGTAAGTGGCTTAGACCGCAGCGTGTGAAGCGTGTGAAGCGTGCGGCAGTGGGCAGCAAAGGGTTGAAATTGGCCAGGTCAGAAGACAAACTGAAGTGGGCTAGATTCAATTTGTTCAACTGCGCTGTCAATGCAATTTGACACACCAGACGACGTGAAGTAAGGAACAAGAAAAACTCTGTTTATTGCTATATCAAGTAGATACATATACATTTATATGTATACAAGTATGTACGCTGAAAGACAGATTGGGATTGGACAGATTGGGATTAAAGTACTGCCCTTAAGCCCTTGTGTCAGGACTGTTAATGTTGTGCTTTTATAAACCGCTTCAAACGTAATTTTGCCAACGTTTCATAACAGACAATGAGTAGCGGTCAAGTATGGCACGCTGCCTGTCAATGGCTTAATCTCAATTAATGCGCGACGAGGACTGTGAAGTGCAGGACGTACGTAATGCCAGCAATGACGTTAGGACCAAGTGATTATTAATGACAGCAGTACAAACAAAAAACACAGAAGAAGTTGTTGCTCAAGAAAGCTCGAATCGAAGATACTCTTATCTTAAAACATTATGCTATCACAGCCACAAGTTGCAAGCAATTTCAATGTCCTGGTATGTCCTTTCCGTTCGCCCTGAACACAACATATTTCGACATACAGAAAGCTAATTGTTAGGATAAGAATGCTTCGCCTACTAAAAGGATTATCGACCAGTAAATTATTTCTGCATCCTTGGAGATAGAGCTTAACAATTTTACTGTTAAGTTATTTGCAGGCGTTTTCCACACCAAAATGAATAAAAATCGATGTTGCCGCTCCCACGATTTTCGCCCTACGGCAACCAGAATTTCGAAATCTGAAATCGGATTTTCTTGCATAGTAATTGCTTTAAAAATATGCAGACCACAACCAGCCATCGGTTAAATGGGAATCGTATGTGGGTGGGAAAAGAGCTGGTGGGATTTTTCAAAGTTTCCCAAATTATAAATAAATTATATATTCTCATACCTCTTACAGTTTTAAGCTGCTTAAATTAACTGGCGATATCATTTAGTCTTTCGATCCATATTCCTTAAAACTGGCAACAAATTTCATGTGCTTATCAACAACAAAAATAATTTATGTTTCTAGGTCTCAGGGGTCTTAACAGTGTCCCAAGAAGCTGCTCGAGCTTGATGAGCTATGTTAATGAACTATTCGTTAGTACATTTACCTCCAAACAATATAATCTTAAAAGTGTTTTTTTTTAATTTTAAGTTCAATACTTTCTTAAGATAAGCATGAGCTAAATAGATTTTCTGGCCATCATAACATTTAATTTTGTGAAAATTTTAAGTTTGACTTGATGTGTAATGTATGAAAATAAACTTGGATTGTAAAATATGTAATTATAGCTAGCTGCTGACTCGTGAGCCAAGCTATATACAATAAAAGTTATTTAAATTTTAATTAAAAATTTCTAACATTTTAAGAATGTTAATTCTTTAATAATAAGTTAACAGCGATACCCAAATCAGAAAGTAGCCAATAAGACAGCTATTTCTATTCAAACACATGATTTAAATAATCTTTTAAACTATCTATTATTAAAGAATTCCACATGATAAATGCAATTAAAAGCCCTACAATTAATGATACAATTTTATTGTTGCAGGCATGGCAATATGCGATCTACTGACGGTTTTATTTCCCGCACCTGGACTTTGGTATATGTACACATTTGGCAATCATTACAAGCCAATGCATCCGGTCTCCATGTGCCTAGCCTACAGCATTTTCAATGAGGTAAGTCAACAATATATCAATGTTCTATAGTAAGAATCAAGAAGAATTTCTTTAAATTGCTAAGGGCCTTCCTTTGACAAATATTTTGCTTGCTTTCGGATAACATTAAATATTTTGTGTACAGTTTGTGATGGTTTCTGTCCCTTTGTCCGACTGACAGTTATCTTGGTTTATCTGTGCATCAGACCAAATAAGAGGCACCACTGAAGGTCCACTAAAGGGCCGGGAAATTGCCAAAATTTATATATTTAAGGTCAAATATGGTGGCGATATATCTGGTGCATATACTCGAAAGATCCGTATAAACTATATGCACATGAAGTACACAGCTTCGACCTCCAGTCACCCATATTTTATCTTGTAAATATCTATATTTTTCGTAGTTGCTGAGCAAAAGCAACCAAAATTGCTGCCAAGATAGATGGGGGAAAAAAAAACTGCAACAAAAGTTAGCTGGCTTTGTACCCCAAATATGTACTGTCCCGGAACGAAGCAGCCACCCTAAACTCACCTGTAATCTCCCTCTTTGTATGCAGGAATCTTACCATTCATTACGCTGCAATCAGAGTATTTCATAGTCGGTTGCGGCTGACTGTAACATTTCCACTCGGTATGCAGTTCTGCTAAAGGAGCAGAAGATTTATTAGTTATATGCATTGTTCGTCATGCTGTGTGAATGCATTTGCTTTTGAAACCCTTGAAGCTAGACACTGAAACAGAAAATCCTTGTGAATGCTCGGGTCAAATAGAGTGCCAAACTTGGGAACAATTAAAAACAATCGTACTTGTGTATACCAAATATTTTATACTTTCATCTCTCATTGCTATTTGTGCGCGAATATTCCCACTCAATGCAAAAACAAAAACAAAAAAAAACTAGCGCTCTTTTCAGCATATTCGTGTGTATATACTGCGTGGGTTTTACTCTACTATTCACACTAACTCAATCGTAGCCATTTTGCGTTATCATGGTCCCCAGTGACAAAAAGCGTTACCCGACCATTGTCGCACGTTCGCCTTGATAAATCAAGATTTTGCGTTTATGGCACTCGTTTAGAAACAACAACAAGTAAGAAGGCCCAAGTCGAGACTTAGATGGACCAAGAGATACTCTCAAGCGTAGACTCTACGTCGTGCGAATATATTGTTAAACATAGTAGAACATATGATTATCTAATATATTACAGATGTATATCAGAATCAAAATCAGAATTGTAAAGCAAATTTGATTTATCTATGACAATGCTGTAGAAATATATACTCGTAAATATTTTCACTTCTTCCCTTTAAACAATGCCATGGGTTCAGTGTATAAACAGAGTGAAGGCTTGCTTGTGTAGCAGTGTGTTAATAAACAATATAAGATGCTGCAATAAGTCAAAACTGTCTACTCACTTAAATGAAGTAGGGTAGGACTGATGGTTGCTTCAGTGGTGCCTCTTATTTGGTCTGATGCACAGATAAACCAAGATAACTGTCAGTCGGACAAAGGGACAGAAACCATCACAAACTGTACACAAAATATTTAATGTTATCCGAAAGCAAGCAAAATATTTGTCAAAGGAAGGCCCTTAGCAATTTAAAGAAATTCTTCTTGATTCTTACTATAGAACATTGATATATTGTTGACTTACCTCATTGAAAATGCTGTAGGCTAGGCACATGGAGACCGGATGCATTGGCTTGTAATGATTGCCAAATGTGTACATATACCAAAGTCCAGGTGCGGGAAATAAAACCGTCAGTAGATCGCATATTGCCATGCCTGCAACAATAAAATTGTATCATTAATTGTAGGGCTTTTAATTGCATTTATCATGTGGAATTCTTTAATAATAGATAGTTTAAAAGATTATTTAAATCATGTGTTTGAATAGAAATAGCTGTCTTATTGGCTACTTTCTGATTTGGGTATCGCTGTTAACTTATTATTAAAGAATTAACATTCTTAAAATGTTAGAAATTTTTAATTAAAATTTAAATAACTTTTATTGTATATAGCTTGGCTCACGAGTCAGCAGCTAGCTATAATTACATATTTTACAATCCAAGTTTATTTTCATACATTACACATCAAGTCAAACTTAAAATTTTCACAAAATTAAATGTTATGATGGCCAGAAAATCTATTTAGCTCATGCTTATCTTAAGAAAGTATTGAACTTAAAATAAAAAATAAACACTTTTAAGATTATATTGTTTGGAGGTAAATGTACTAACGAATAGTTCATTAACATAGCTCATCAAGCTCGAGCAGCTTCTTGGGACACTGTTAAGACCCCTGAGACCTAGAAACATAAATTATTTTTGTTGTTGATAAGCACATGAAATTTGTTGCCAGTTTTAAGGAATATGGATCGAAAGACTAAATGATATCGCCAGTTAATTTAAGCAGCTTAAAACTGTAAGAGGTATGAGAATATATAATTTATTTATAATTTGGGAAACTTTGAAAAATCCCACCAGCTCTTTTCCCACCCACATACGATTCCCATTTAACCGATGGCTGATTGTGGTCTGCATATTTTTAAAGCAATTACTATGCAAGAAAATCCGATTTCAGATTTCGAAATTCTGGTTGCCGTAGGGCGAAAATCGTGGGAGCGGCAACATCGATTTTTATTCATTTTGGTGTGGAAAACGCCTGCAAATAACTTAACAGTAAAATTGTTAAGCTCTATCTCCAAGGATGCAGAAATAATTTACTGGTCGATAATCCTTTTAGTAGGCGAAGCATTCTTATCCTAACAATTAGCTTTCTGTATGTCGAAATATGTTGTGTTCAGGGCGAACGGAAAGGACATACCAGGACATTGAAATTGCTTGCAACTTGTGGCTGTGATAGCATAATGTTTTAAGATAAGAGTATCTTCGATTCGAGCTTTCTTGAGCAACAACTTCTTCTGTGTTTTTTGTTTGTACTGCTGTCATTAATAATCACTTGGTCCTAACGTCATTGCTGGCATTACGTACGTCCTGCACTTCACAGTCCTCGTCGCGCATTAATTGAGATTAAGCCATTGACAGGCAGCGTGCCATACTTGACCGCTACTCATTGTCTGTTATGAAACGTTGGCAAAATTACGTTTGAAGCGGTTTATAAAAGCACAACATTAACAGTCCTGACACAAGGGCTTAAGGGCAGTACTTTAATCCCAATCTGTCCAATCCCAATCTGTCTTTCAGCGTACATACTTGTATACATATAAATGTATATGTATCTACTTGATATAGCAATAAACAGAGTTTTTCTTGTTCCTTACTTCACATCGTCTGGTGTGTCAAATTGCATTGACAGCGCAGTTGAACAAATTGAATCTAGCCCACTTCAGTTTGTCTTCTGACCTGGCCAATTTCAACCCTTTGCTGCCCACTGCCGCACGCTTCACACGCTTCACACGCTTCACACGCTGCGGTCTAAGCCACTTACAGCCACAAAATGTAGCAGCTCCCCATCCGACTGTGTTATAGTTAGCAACCTTACATAAATCAGTGGCAAATAGCCCACATACCCCACATAGCACAAAGCCCCAAGCACATCCTCCCTCCTACCACCGCTTAGCCAGCCAGGCATTAGCATTACACACGCTTTTATAATATCTCAGCATTACTTCGAGCTGCCGCACGCGGAATGCATAACACAAGGCGGCGAATGGTAAAGCTGAAAATAATATGACACGCACATTGCGAGCTATTTTAAAATCTCGCAAAATATTTTTGCTTGATTACGCATTGCGACGCATTAAACCCACCAAACTGCCTTCGCGTTGAGCGTTACATATTTGAAAATTTTATTTGCTAATAACTTGATCATGGTTTTGTGCTACAATGTTTGGCCGTTGGATTAATACAATGTCGCAACAGTTCGCAAATATTTCTTGCAACTTTCAAAGTGATTTTCTTTACTTTGCTATCCAAGCAGATATTGCACTCTGAAACACAGTTTTGTGCATTTTTTTTAGTATGATTCTTTGATAAATAAATCAAAATGCAACGTGTGTGGAACGTTTGTGGCCATTATAAAAC
Source organism: Scaptomyza caliginosa (assembly GCA_035044725.1). Lineage (NCBI taxonomy): Eukaryota > Metazoa > Arthropoda > Insecta > Diptera > Drosophilidae > Scaptomyza > Scaptomyza caliginosa. The sequence goes on along the minus strand of JAWNNR010000802.1, from coordinate 1,821 downwards.
ATAGAACAAACTTAAGGCGCCATTTGACATTCAGAAAGTTTGCAGAATGGGACGCATTTAATTTAATTCAAAAAACGTAAAAGTTTTAATAGACACAAATGAGAAATCTTTTACGTTCTCAGCTAAAACAACTAACAGGGCTCTAGTCGAGAGAGCTTGACAAGGACATACTCTGTATCCTAGATTTACAGCGTACAATTTTACTTTACTTATTTACTCATTTAAACCTTAAAAATCTTCGTTGTTTCTCAAACGTTTTTTATGTGCATTTTAATTTTCTATAATTCTATCTGTTACATCTGCAGAAAACATTTATACCCTTTTTTATACATTTCATAAAAATAAATATCTTGAAGATTAAACTGTTGTTTAAAAAAAACACACACACTTTCAACGATATAAGCAAAACAAATAAATATGTATATCTTAGAAACCATAAATTTGTCCAAGATAAAGAATAGCGTTTTGTTTTTTGTTAGGTGCTGGTTGAAATAAGATGCAAGCCAATGGTTGTCAATTGTACACTTACCCATTAGTACGAAGTTTGTAGGCGTTGCCATACTTTTCTTGCTGAGTACGAGTACAATCAGAGAATTCGATATGATGGTCATAAATAGCAAGAAGGGCATGCAGTAACCATAAAGAGGCAGAGCGTAGTCCAGCGGCGAATCGCAGGTCAGATTCCAATAGCTCATATTCCCTTCCGCCTGGCGACACTCACTGCTGCCCAGCTGCTGTTGATAGGACGCATAGTCGAGGCTATCATTCATGCTGGTCGCATAGTCAACTAGCAGGAAGTGTGTGTCATTCAGACTGACCGATGAGGGGCGTGCCTCAAGCATTGATTCAACTAGCTTTGGCACGCTGTCTACGGCTGCCGAGGCAGCCGATGCTACTGCGGCAACAGTTTTCGACAGCTGTGAGCTTGGAGTGTCCGTCGGTTGGGCGGCGGCAGCATGTGTCCAGCTAGCCGCTGCGCTCCATTGATATAGCACGTCCGTTGCGGATTTTTCGTAAGAAAACGCGGTATCATTATTCATGTTGAATGCCGCCGCTCAAAGTTCAACTATGACTGTCGCTAAAGTTTAATTATTTGACTTTAATCCAAGTTCCTTGTCATATGCCATTTGTTCATGTTCAGTGTTCGAGTGTTAGTTGCAGCTTTAATTGAATTCTCGTTCCAAAAAAAACTTCAGTTTTCAATTGTTAATAATCTGCAACAAAATGGAAATAAATTTTAGTTGCAAATTCAATTTTCATATAAAGCTTAATGCAAAATTCATTTATAAACACAAATTTGTCATTCTAGCTTAAAAACTGTCAATAATATTAAGACTTAAGACGTTTTCCAAAGACGTTTGGTTGTACAGAGTTTCACCTATCGATTTGTGTCTATTTCTAAACTGCCAATCGATAAATTCATTTGCTAAGACCTTGGTGTAAATACCTAATACACATTTGCCCCCTTTTTCTTTTTGAAGTGAATATTCATTAACAGGGAGACTTCTGATATGCGCATTGCCAGATTTCGTGTAAAGGTCATTGAGGTGTGAAACATTACTCTGGGTCTTATGCGTATGCAGCCCATGCAACAAAATGAATGAAAGTTTCCAAAAAAAAAAAAATTGTTTCAAATACCAGAGAAACCCCCTCGGACTGCCTGCAGTTTTGGAAACGCTCTTAGCTAGAGCAGCACAACTTACACAGAAGATTAGTATTGGTTAACTTGCCAATTGATAAGGTCAAAGAGTTTTCTTTGGATTGCATGCACGTTGTTAGCCTGAGCGTTTTGCAAATACACTCATGCATGTTATGTTTTGA
>JAWNNR010000796.1:0-10787 GCA_035044725.1 Scaptomyza caliginosa | reverse complement strand
AAATGCGAACATAAATGTATACCAATGAATGGCAATGACAAATATTATTTATGCGCAGGTTCTTAACCTTTTCTTAGCCTTGCTTCTGTCAAATTTTGGCTCATCTAGTTTATCAGCACCGACTGCCGACAATGATACGAACAAAATCGCCGAGGCCTTCAATCGCATTGGTCGTTTTAAAAGTTGGGTTAAGCGTAATATTGCTGATTGTTTCAAGTTAATACGTAACAAATTGACAAATCAAATAAGTGATCAACCATCAGGTGAGAGGACCAACCAGATCAGTTGGATTTGGAGCGAAGGTTTTTATCCACTTGTTTTCAATTACTAAACTACTTTTAATTATATAATATGTAATAAGAATAGCTATATACATATACATATATATTTTATACATGTATATTATTAATGATGCATATATATAAATATATATATAATATATATAAATATATATATGTATATATATACATAATAATATATTATTGCGTATATTAGCGTTAACGTTAACTTCAATACATAATTGGCCAAAAATTACATGTTTTAGTTTAGTCCAAATACCCAATTCGTCTAAGACTGTAAAATGTTTAAATGTTCCTAGCTGACAATTTGCAAATCGATATCCAAAACAATAACCAAACAAATTCTCTTTAGTTAGTTGCCCCTTTTAAACCCTCTATCCCAATGCGAACCTTTTCATCAAAATCTACATTTGCCAAGTACTGCTACTAGATCAAATAAAACTATATATTTGCAACAAGAAAATAGTATAAGAACAAATCGAATACAATCAAGTCAAATCTCGTTCTCATCTCGTTATGTCAATTGAAATTAACGTGTTTTTGTTTTGTTGGTTCCCGTTCGATTTGAACATAATTGTTGTTGTTCAAACCTTAAAAAGACAATGCATATGTACATATGTATTTAAATTGTAGATTAACTCGTTCCTTTGTACTCGTATGTATGTATGTATGCATCGGGGGCATTAAGAATTGCGCCGAGTGTGACATTTCCGCTCACTTCATACCTGTGTTAATCGACCTATCTACCAATATATAAAATTAGATTCTTAGATTCTTCATAAATAGTTAGCATTAGTATTGCGTATTTAGCAAAAGCCATGCTACTCTATACAAACTAGTATGTACATTTGTACTCGTCGCTCTTGTTACCTCGTTTACTCGTTACCTTCTACTCGTTACTGATTTCTTTCTTTATTTTTCTATCCGCCCTAAAGTATATTAACATACCGAATCGTACTCGTTCCGATACCTACTCTCATAATTATCTTCATAAGTATGCATACGACCTGACACTTAATGTACAAACATATGTACTTATGTGCCAAATTTATTTGTAAAGCAAGCAGTTAGAACTGATCGTATTCGTAATTTGGGTAAACACCCATTCACAATGTATTCACCTACAATAATTAGTGTCAAGTTTTGGTTTACAATCGATTGCATAAATCCCACTTCCTTTATACTTAACAACAAATTAACTTACAACAAAATTAAAACACAAATTAATTTGGTCATATTAATATATAAAAAAACAAATTAAATATATTAGCGAATTGCCAACGATTAACATGAAAGTAATGAATTAAAAATTACTAGTTGCCATTTGTAAGCAATGCAAAAATAAATTTTAGATTCCTCATTGTAACGTAAATTATATAAATTGAAAGTAAAACAGTGGATTTGCTCCTTCATAGTGTTACGAAACTTTTCTTTTTCGATATTATTGTTGTCTGTGTATATTGTATATTGTATATGTATGGAATTATTATTTTTGTTTTGTAAAACATAAAAAAAAAACCAATACCGCTAGCACTTAAATTTTATTCATTAAGTTGTATTTAATGTAAAATTAGTGCGTATGTAATACTTATGTCAAGTCCAAAAGCCAGATTCAAAATCACATGTAAGTACTAAAAATTGAAACTTTAAACATAGAAAGTTACTGGCTTCTGGATAGGACGTTACAGCATTGGGCCCAGTATCATTTGTTATCGATAATTAGATCACCCCCCCCATCTCTAGCAATCATCTCATCTCACTCTGCAGCTCTTTCTTTGAGAGCCCGATTAACAAATAACTTATCGATATGCGTTGTTCGCTGTTGTGTTGTTTTGGGCATACCAATCTGGTATGCTTTCTAAAGTACGTTTTCTCAACCTTGTAGCTATCGATATTAATCGATCGGTTCAGAAAACGTTCCGTCTATGTTTGTTATGTGTTTTGTGTTTATATTATGTGTTGTAAACAATCAATTGATCCCAATATGATATTAATCGCATAAATATCTTTATTCTTTTCATTTATGTATTTTGGCTTGTCATGATTAAACAAAAAAAAAAAACTATCTATATCTCTATAAAAAAAATGAAAAAAAAAAAACTGAACGTATTGCATTGGCCAACATATCAAACAACGCATCAAATTTATCATATTACTAAATCTACAATATCAAATCAAATCAATAATAATAATATGAATAACAACAACAATGTCAATTAAACAAAAAACAATACAAAAATCTGAAAAAAAAATAAAAAAAAAACAAAAAACAACCAAACAACAATAACAACAAATCTTTAATGCGAACGGCAACTGCTTGTCTGAATTGAATTCGTGTGAATTCATCTGAATTCGTTTTATGATTTTCATCATCACCCATACATGTACAACCATATATACGTATATACATATAAACACATATGCTATATATGCTATATATGCCATACCTATATATTATGTAACATGTACATATCGAAAATTAAATGTCTATAACGAAATACAAAACAAAAATTCGGATACGAAAGGCAAGGGCGTTTGTCGTTGTATATCTGCAGAGCATGGTGACAACGAGTTGGAGCTGGGACACGACGAGATTCTCGCTGACGGCTTAATCAAAAAGGGCATTAAGGAGCAGACGCAACTGGAGGTTGCCATTGGTGATGGCATGGAGTTTACGATACACGGCGACATGAAAAACAATAAGCCGAAGAAATCCAAATATCTAAATAATGCAACGGTAAATAAGACAACACGAATTCTATTCAAAATACCAAACCAGTTGCAATTATAAATTACGTTAATGTGCATATGTTGACATGGACACATGTGTACATACATACATACAGACATACATACATTTAAACAAGAATAGTAATATAAAGAGACAAAAAAATCAATCAATCTAGCTAAAGCTGAAAAACAACCAAGATAAAACGTAAGGAACTTTTCCAAAAATCGAAAATCTTAATGTCGCTTTAGAGATACACCACATGTATGTATGTATGTATGTATGTGTGTATGCATTTATGTATTTTGATTGTACATGTCATCTATGTTTTGTGTGCAACTTTTAGTACAATTTTAAACTAGATATGTATGTATTTGATGATTATATAGATATTTAGACTAATTTCTTAACGACAACAAATTGATTTATATTATTTATTTATTTCTTTTTCGTTCATGTATTTGTTTTCTTTTACATATAACTGTCTATATGTGTACTGTTATGTGTGTGTGTGTGTGTATTTCACAATCCAATCAACAAAAAAAAAAAAAAATTTACAAAAAACAAAACAATAATGATAATAATAACTCAACCAACCAATCCAACCAACTGAACCCGACACTTGAACTGAAATCGTTTCAAAACTATATATACATATATATATATATATAAACATATATATATACAAAAAAAAAAAACCACAAAAAAAAAACAATATATATATATAAATAATTATACAGATGATTGGCAACTCAATTAACCACCAAGACAATAGACTGGAACACGAGCTAAACCATAGAGGTTTGTCCTTACAGGACGACGACACTGCCAGCATTAACTCATATGGTAGCCATAAGAATCGACCATTCAAGGACGAAAGCCACAAGGGTAGCGCCGAAACGATGGAAGGCGAGGAGAAGCGCGATGCTAGTAAAGAGGACTTAGGTCTCGACGAGGAGCTTGACGAGGAGGGCGAATTGGAGGAGGGCCCACTCGACGGTGATATCATAATACATGCTAATGACGAGGATATACTTGACGAGTATCCAGCTGATTGCTGCCCCGATTCGTACTATAAGAAATTTCCAATCTTAGCCGGGGACGATGATTCGCCATTCTGGCAAGGATGGGGCAATTTACGACTGAAAACTTTTCAATTAATTGAAAATAAATATTTTGAAACAGCTGTTATCACTATGATTTTAATGAGTAGCTTAGCTTTGGTAAGTCAACTACAACAACTACTAAAAAAAAAAAATAAAAAAAATTTACAAAAAAACACCACAGATTTTGGTAAAATATTTTTGCCATTTCGAATTGTTCAAAACAATTAGAAATCTCACAAAAATAATTTACCAATTATAATCAAACGAAAAAAAAATATTAAAACAAATACAAAATAAAAAAGAAAAATTATAGTAGTTAATCAAGCCTTGCATAAACTTTACCAAAGTTGATTGCTTCATTTTTTTATTTCCTTATGGTTTATTATTTGACTCTAGAGTCAATTAGATTTTGCTAGTGCAGCATAGTTTAGCTTAGAATCAATGTTTTAACCGTACATACATTTATTAAAAAAATAACTAAACATTTAATTTTATTATTTTTTTACTCTGACTGATGGCAACATATTTTTACATACCTACATGCTTAATGCCTAATTGCTTCTGATCCTTAAATAACACTTAATTGTTGCGATCAGTTAATGATCTCAAATCAATACAGCTACTTTCTTATACTATGCTAGCCAGCCAGCTTGTTGCTATCAGTAGAGTCTTCATTATATTGACTTTTCTTTTGATTTGAATTGAGTACTATGAATACTATTTAAATGTAGTTAAATGAGAGCCTTAACAAAAATGCACTTTTGACTTGAGCTTAGGCACACTGCAGTCAAACGGTTTGTGTCTTTGCTAATGTCAAAAGTGCACTCGCTAATCGAATGATCGAACAATTGGAACAATGCAACGGCACATTGAATTTTAGGGCTTTTGTGTAGCTTTAGCGTTAGCTTATTGTGTTAGACGCTTATGCGTATTATTTCAAGAATTTTGTCTTCAATTTCTTTGAAAATTTTTCTTTACTTGCGTTTGACTTTGATTTGTCCGTAAACGAAGAAAATGACACAAAACAACAATCAACAAAGTTGCCCATTTTCTTGCGTCAAAAAAAAAAAAAAAAAAAAAAAAAAAAAAACATTAACAAAATCAAAAACCATAAAAAAAAGAAACAAACAAGTATGATAATAATGTTTATATAACAAATAATACAAATAATAATAATAAAAAAAAGGCCCAGAAGTTTAGATATTGTAATATGAGTAAGGCCTGTCAAAACGGCTCCATATACTTAATTACCATATTGTTTATGATTATCTAGCTTCTTATACAAATGCTTCTAGATACATTTTGTATGTACTTGTAATGCTTTTCTTTTACAAATAACTCAATATACACCCACCCCCCTCCATCCGCAACGTAACGCAAACAGGCTTTAGAAGATGTACACCTGCCACAAAGGCCCATACTACAGGATATTTTATACTATATGGACAGAATATTTACGGTTATATTCTTCTTGGAGATGTTAATCAAGTGGTTGGCACTTGGCTTCAAAGTGTACTTCACGAATGCGTGGTGCTGGCTTGATTTCGTTATTGTCATGGTAAGTTCTCATGTTGGCCGAGTAGCAATACTTGCGTCTCTCTAACCTTTTTTATTTTACTTATCACGAACCGAATCCGAATTAATTAACTATCGACATTTTTCTCTTGAACCAATATATACTACGAGAAAATAAACTAAAATTCTAAACTTAACCAACAGAAAAATAATTAATTTATACACTGACTGACCATTGGACTATAATGTAAAAAAAAAAACACTGAATATATAAATGAATTTTTATTTTTGCTGTAAACTTCGTATATATATATATATATATAATATAAAACAAATAGATTTGCGATGCTGCATATAAATAATGTAACGGTTAACCAGTTAGGAGATTTACATACACACATACTGTGTGCAAAACATTTGTATGTGTGTATGTTTGTTAATGTAGTATTATTATTATTATTCACAATCGAAACCCGTAAGCAGCCATGTATAAAGAAACCCCGTTGCCATATTAGAGTATAACAGTTATAGCGAATTTAGTTAGTCATTTATTTAGTTAAGACTAAGCATAATTTACAACTCGCACATACTCCTAACATATGTGTATACTCGTATGTATAGTTAGAGATACATACATATATGTATATGTATATGTTTACAAATCATTTCAAAACCACTCAAAGTTTTTTTTTAGTTTATTTATTGTTTTTTTTTTTGGTTTTCTAAGTTTGATTTCAATTATAAATCCTTTGAATGGTATCCGAAGCTGTTTATGCTTTAATACTTGTACTTATGGTTATGTAATAATGGTCGTTTAGCTGTCGCTAATCAATTTGGCTGCGGTCTGGTCCGGAGCCGACGATGTGCCCGCCTTCCGCTCGATGCGGACCCTACGCGCTTTGAGGCCATTGCGCGCCGTTTCGCGATGGGAGGGCATGAAAGTAAGTAGTGTCCATTCGAACAATCTCTTCTCTCTCTCTCTCTCTCTCTCTCGTCTAATTGTTACTCTCTCACACACACACACACATACACACACAATGTCTCTCTCTCTCTCTGTTTATTTTTCGCCTCTTTCTCGTACATACATACATATGTATATGCATCTGTGTCTAGCGCTCGCTCTTGTTCTCTATCTCTCTCTCTCTCTCTCTCTTTCACCCCTTGTGTGTTTTTGTGTGTGTGTGTGTATGTGTGGCTTAGCCCTTATATTGCATATATGTAAATATACATATGTATGTGTACAAATAAATGTTGTGACATACTATAACTAACTGAAAAACTTCTAAATAAATACTATCTACAATATAACTGAGCGTCTCTTTCTCTGTAAATTTCTATCTCTGTGTGTATTTTACTGTTGTGCTGCTAACTTTCTAATTCTTTATGTGTGAAGCAAGCTGCACCAAAGCATAATTGTTGTTCAGTGCAGATCCTTTTTGTTCTGCTGCAGCAGCTTTAACTGTTATACTCCTGCTGCATTACTTCAGATCCATGTATGCGTATGCATATATATATAACTGTGTGTTGGTGTGCGTGTGTGCGTGTGTGTGCGTGTATGAGTGTTTGATGTTTTATATACATATAGATATATACATATATATTCTTAATTATTTTGTTATCAGCTGATTGTTATCTGTGTTTACACTGCGCTTGGGGCGGCGCTATGCTAACTGTTATACCAGCCAGTGTGTACATATATGTTTTCGATTTGTTTATTATTGTTTTTGTGTTATTTTAACATTGTAACCCAGCAATATGTACTTTATATTTTCATTACATATGTATGTACATATATGTGTATGAAAATTGCATTTGTTATATTAACAATAATGTACACAATTTTTTCGTATACTCGTATGTACATATGTACGTGTGTCTGTTTGTATGTATATCAACCTATGCTTCTTCTTTGTGAACCCCAGCGTGGTGTGTAGGTGGTAAAAGATAAAAAGAAACAAGAAAAAGAAGCTTTTATATTTATTTATTCATGTATCCCAATATTTATTTACAATAAATTAATATTAATGTATGTACATTTGTATCTATTATACGTACGTTGCTGCTGTGACGCTTTAGCTTTGTATATTATGTATTTATACTGTCATACTGTTATACTCTTATACATACATATCATGGATAAGTTGAATCAACAATCGTCGAATCGCCTAGCGTCAACCTTAGATCAAATTTTAGGCTAGTTAAGTTATTAGGTATAACAGTTGTATTATATGTATGTATGTATGTATCAATAAATATTTATATGTATCTATTAAGCCAAAGCCGTACTTGCTAAACCATTAAACACATATGTATGTTGGCCTACATGTAGAGTACCATGTACTATGTAAAGATATCAGCAATAATATCGTGATCATTGTAACAGTTGAACGAATAGCGCCCTTACTTCTTCCCACCCTAAAATCCGATGACCAATAGCGTGTAGCGGTACTAGCTGTAGCATTCAAATATATATCGACCATATAAACACACAAGAAAGGACCTTAGCCCGGAACACAATGAACCGAACCTCAAACCAAATCCGAACCAGACCCTACTTTATATTAGCGGCACCAACTTGCAAACTTGCATATATCGATGTATGTCTATCGTTAACGATATATGTATGATATCTAATCGCAAAAGCACCACCACTGTAAAAGAAAACCTTCGCGACTCAAATGTTGCTTAGTGTAAAAAGAAAGCAATAAAAATATGTAAATTTCTCCTATTGTACATACTAACATACATATTGTTTATTGAACACTCTTCCCAAAAAAAAAAAAAATTAAATAAATAGAAACGACAGTCGAATACAAGTGCAGTTGTCAGCATTTGACAAATTTTGACAAAATACGCAGTGGTGGCAGTGTTTTACTTAAATACAAGCCGCATTCAAAAACCGAAAATTCAAACTGTGACAATTGTGTCACCGCTTGGTCTATATGGGCAATACTGTTCCTAAACTGGTTCCAAGATTCCAAACTCGAACCAAGCAAACCTTAAAACTTATGTACCTACCAACCAGCCAATCAAATCCACAAACCAATCGAGTCCGGCAGCAAAGTTTGAGCAAAAATGTGTCAATATAAAGACAAAAGCCAAAAGTTTTCGAACGCATCCAAACTCCAATCAATGACAAACAATAAAACCTAGTCGAAACGTTGCACGGCTACACAGTAGACCAACAGGCTATGCAAACGCCATTGCTTCAATCTTAACACTAATCGCACCTAAGAGTGTACCCCTAGCTGAATAGGGGTATGTACAGAATCTCACCACATACAGTAAATACCATTAAAGTAACCATATTTGTAACTGTAATTGTAACTGTAACTGTGTAAAGCTAGTTAAACATGTTCATTTTGTGTCTTTGCCATTTGGCGTTTGCATGCCACATTTGTCCATTGTGGAGTCCTGTGCGACAATTAAGGGTGCAAAGATCTTTTTTTCTTGATTTTTTTTCTGTTCATCTCAAGTCAAGGGGTGTGTGTGTGTGTTTGAGTATTTTAATAGGGTGGTTAGGTACAATAGCAGGAAATCTAACTGCTTGCAGATCATCTGACACACACACACACACACATATACTCGAACCTCTTTTTGATCTCTTCGTACCTTAAACTAACCCCTAATAAAATATTTTTGTTATACTCTTATACTACGTACTTGCCCTGTATCATGAGTGTTGTGTAATCTCCCGCAAGTTGTGTTGTCTCGAATATTCATATACCCTTCAGCGGTACATGTACCTCTCCAATTGTAGCCTTTACTCCAACTACAGCTACTACATGCGACCTTAATGTTATACTATAACTACATATATACGTATATACTATGTGTTAACATGTTTCGTTTGTGTGCGTGTGTATCAATCGAATTGAACTGTACTCTTATAATTATTTAGCTAAATGAATACTTACATATGTTCTATGTGTTTTGCAAGTACTCTATATATATTAACCATATTAATTAAATACCATAAATACCACACTAGGCTATCATATAAGTTATTTGATTAAGTCTATGCAATAGAAAAGAGCTAAATACTTCAGGCTTAAGCGCAAATGCAAATGCAAGTATGTTTCCCGTTAGGCTTGTTCCGCCATTTTGTTGTATAACAGAGTACAGAGTGCAAGCAATTTGCAGCAGCTAACTTAAATGTCAACAAATTGCTTTTGGTAAAGAGAAAACAACAAACAACAAACAACAAATCCAACGCTTAATTCAGCTATGTATGTATGTATTTAAAACGATATGAGTTTAAAGCAAGAACAAGTACGACAGGACTAAAAACAACAAACAGTTAACAGCTAACAGAACCCGAAACTAAAACCGGAAAAAAGGACCACAAAAATTTGTTTTGTTAATTTTTTAGTTTTTGTTTTTCCTTCATTTTAACGAGAAAAAAATTCATTCCGAAAATAATTTTAAATAAATTGTTAAACTTGGCACTATTCGAACTATATCGAAACTAGGTATCGCTTATCAACTTCGTTGCTTCACTTGTTGGAGCTGGTGGTATTCAAGCCTTCAAGACTATGCGAACGTTAAGAGCACTGAGACCACTACGTGCCATGTCCCGTATGCAGGGCATGCGGGTACGTACTTTCATACATTCAAACAATACCAAAAACCAAAAACCAAATACCAAATATACAACAACAACAACAACAACCAAACAACCAACCAACAGCAAACTTTTCAACAAAAAAAAACTACATTTTAATATCTCATTCATTAAGTGTCAAACTCAAACCAACTTTCACAGCGCAAATCATACTATCAATAACAGAAAAGAGGCTGCCGTTGCAGTTGTGTACACACTCTTATACGCGCGCTGTGTTACTCTTATACATATTCATGTCACAATTAACAAGCGAATTGCCACCAAACACACACTCATACACTTATCAATAATAACCCAATCAAAACTCAATCTCTTAACTAGTTAATAACTATAACCATCAAATGTATTTAGTCGAAATCTTAGAAAAACTTTAAATATCTAAATTAAAAAAAATAAATAAAACCAAAAAAAGCTACTTACATTTATATAAAAACAATTTTTTTCAACTAAATATTTAGTGCAGCAGATAATTTTATTTAATTAATCTATTTTATATTTTCTTAGATATATTCGTA
>JAWNNR010000795.1:0-66952 GCA_035044725.1 Scaptomyza caliginosa | reverse complement strand
TTACAAGAAGTGCTGCAGCGTATTAAAGACATCACAATGGTGCTGTCTGATTTTGCCAAATATCGTGAAGAGGGCCTTTCTCGCAGCGATTATATAGATCAGCTGCGTCAAGATCTTTGCTTGTACTACAGCTATAATGAGTTTCTTATGGGAAAGTTAATGGACATATTTAAATTAAGTGACTTGTTAGAATATCTTGAAGCATCAGAGGTAAGTTATAAATCTATGAACATCTGTTAAAAAATGTTATTATATTTAAACAAACCTTAAATATTTGATTCAATAACTAGTTTATTTTAATAGATACCATTTAGTAAAAATCTTAAGTTCTCTTGCAGGTTGCGCGTCCGTTAACCATACGTACCAATTCGCTAAAAACTCGTCGACGTGACTTGGCAGGTGCGTTAATTAATCGCGGTGTCAACCTAGATCCGCTGGGCAAGTGGACAAACGTAGGCCTTGTAGTTTTTAACTCGACGGTGCCGTTGGGAGCCACACCAGAGTATTTAGCTGGGCATTATATTATACAGGGCGCCTCCTCGATGTTGCCAGTAATTGCATTGGCTCCGCAGGAAAAAGAACGAGTTTTGGATATGTGTTCCGCACCTGGCGGTAAGGGCTCGCACATTGCTGCCGTCATGAAAAACACAGGTGTATTATTTGCCAACGATGCGAATCACGATCGCATTAAGGCCGTTGTAGCCAATTTTCATCGTCTGGGCATTGTGAATGCCGTTGTAAGCTGCGAGGATGCCACCAAGTTCCGCAACATTATGACGGGCTTTGATCGAGTGCTGCTTGATGCGCCCTGTACTGGCACGGGCGTTGTCTCTAAGGATCCAAGTGTCAAGACAACTAAATCAGAAATTGACGTGCAGCGTTGTTATAATTTGCAACGCAAGCTTTTGCTCACTGCCATTGATTGTGTGGATGCGAAGTCCTCCACTGGTGGCTATGTTGTGTATTCCACTTGCTCCGTACTGCCTGAGGAGAACGAGTGGGTTATTGATTACGCCTTAAAGAAGCGCAATGTTAAGCTGGTGCCCCTGGGTATTGATTTTGGTGAGCCTGGGTTTACTAAGTTTCGTCAGCATCGCTTTCATCAAAGCTTAAATTTAAGCAAGCGTTTTTATCCGCACACAAACAACATGGATGGCTTTTATGTGGCTAAATTGAAAAAGTTTTCCAATACAATACCCATTACCAAGGAGCAGCAGGAAGCCGATGAAATGCAGCTTAATGAAGCAATAGCAACCGATCAACCTCAGTCTAAGACGACGTCAGATGATGACAAATCAATTGAAACACCCTCGCGTAAGGTACTTGGAAAACGAGCCGGCAAACCAAGCCTTACAGATGTAGAACAAGATCTGAAAAAGATTAAACTTGAACAAAGCAAAACAAAATATATAGCCAACGTTTTTGAAAAGCCCATTAAAGTCTCTAAAATTGCTAAGGATGAGCAAAATAATGTTTTACCAGACAACAAAAAAATCATAGAAAAAACTTTAAAGAATGCACGAAAGGACGAATTAAAAAATAATAAAATACGTAATGCATGTATCCCAGAGTTAGAAAAAAAATGTAGCCCACATGTATCGAAAGCTAAACGTATGGATGCGGATAAAGTACCATTATTAACGGGCAAACAAATAAAAATTAAAAAAAATCAGAAAAAAAATGTAAAGAAACCAGGAAAGTTGTAAGAAAAATGCTGTATACAAATAAATAAAAAGAGCAGAAAGTCAATAGATTTACAGAGTTTTAATAAAATATTTTGATTGGATACACTTTTTTCGCTTAAACACGTACAACATACGTTGTATTATAAAGATTGTTTATTTAAAAAAAAATACTGTGGTAAAAACAAATCGATTAACTTATTAGAAAGCTAATTAAATTAAGCAATAGTAGTAGTATATTCGTTTTTTAAAAACCAATTCTAATAGCCAACATAAAATGTCTATTTACCCTAGAATTTGCTTACCATAATCAAATTCACATTCCATCTACGCGAACGATAGGGAAATAGGTAAATCGAAAAGCATTCATATTACGAGTTTTAAACAGCTACTGTAGTAGGATGTCTGACCCTTTTTTTTAATTTATGTTGGTGATAACCGAAAATTAACTAAAAGAAATTAAGAACAAACCTAAAATATTCTTGTATTGACAAAAATTGCTTAACAAATCAGAAAATTTTTCAGTTGATCAGATGATCAAAGTTGGTAAAAAATTTGCTTGTACAAGACGTGGCGAAACCAAAAAAGCCATTAAACCCAAAATACATGCTAGTTCGCTTTTTTTACTAATTGTTGGATTTTTCCTTAGATTAAAGAAATTTTTATACTTTGACACCGAAGATATTAATTATTTTCTTCAATGTTTGTCACACGGTCTCTTCGATATTATCGCTCGTTTGTAAAGACTTTTAAAGCTATAAACTTAAAGCTCAGCATATATCTTGAAAGCTCATCTCCTCAAGGATTATTCGGAAAGCGGAAAGTCAAATTTAATAACACATAGACAAACGGTTATTTGCTAACTAAATCTACATTTTGAAAAGCAAGAGTTTAGATATTTTAATTGATAGATTACAAATCCTTTCAATAGTTGGTAAATCTGTGTAAGAGATAATCTGTACGAATACGGAGAACTGCGATTGCGAGATATTTCGTATAAGAAAGAGGTGCCAAGAGATGACAATATTAAATTTGAAATCAATTTAAACTAAAATAAAAAATAACTGTACCTTATTAAAGTTCTACCATATATACTTTGAATACTCAATCACGGTTGTAGTTCATCACTTAAAATATATACCGAATACCAAAATAAGATGAAATACAAAACAAAGAAATATTTTTAAAATAAAAGCAAGTTGGTTTAAATCTAGTATATGTACAAACACCCCCAAATCAAATATGAAATCTATTGATTCTTGTACGAATCCTTGGTTACGTCCCACGAACAGCTCTTTATAAAAAAAAAAACAAGTATTGCCATACTTATATATAATATACTATTCTTGGATAATAAATAAATACAAATAAAGAAATCAAAATGTTTATGAAAGATCGCGAACATGAAGACAGCTGACACAACACTAATTTTGATACTTTTAATAGATTGGCTCTATGTAGTAAGTGGGATAATATTGTTGTCTTCTTTTTCTATCCGTGACTCAATGGAGACCCTTTTAGTAATGAACTTTGGGCAAATCTTTCTGGGGGATAATTGGATAAACTTTTACGTATCACGATAATGGCTCAAATTTTATTTTTTTATCTGTGATTACACGGCTGTCTCGAGGTAATAAAGTTCGATTTTTTTTCCTTACGTGGTAGATTAGCAGTGTGCTAAGGTGCTGTGCTGAGGGTATTTTATAGCCATTGGATAAACTATTTGAGCTTGTCTGTCGATTTGTAAAAGTTTGAAAGGATGATAAAAACTAATGTTTCATAGGGCTATGTCCCGACTTTAGTAAGGCACTTGTAAATTTTAGTCCTTTTTATAAACAAACTTTAAGCATTGGGCTTTTGCAACAATCTTATTTTTTGAATCAAACATCACCAAAGAATTAAAAGGTTTTATGCCAAGGCTACATTTTTCTAAGGTTATTAAGATCACTTCTGGTCCTTCATGAGCAACTTAATTTAGACCTGGGTGCCTTACAGCAGGGTAAATTGCCGTAAAGCTTATATATTGTATTTTAATGAGTTTATATTTGTGATAAGATCAATAAAATATCACATTAAATGTGAATATTAAAATTATATTCGAATACAGCTGCGTAAGAAAAAGTTGTATATGTTCATTATGTGTATGTGTATACAAATACAGGATTCATCAGAATAAAAAAATATTCTTTATTTTATTTATATATGTTTTCGTTGCGCACAATAAGCTGTGTGTCCCTTGGTCGGTGATGCAAGAGATAATGCTGTGCCACATAATTGTACTGGTCGTTGGTATAAAACATTTGAGAAACTCCAGATGCTAAATTCTTTAAAGAAACTGACGAAAGTGTTTCTTTTATTACCACTAGCGAAAGGGCAAAACCAGAATTCAAACCGTCTCTGCAACCCAGTATAAAAACATAGTAAGTAAAAATATATAGAGAAAAATCGCGTTTTTATTTGATGCTTCTGCGGCTGGAATTAAAGAAGTAGTAATTCAAATAAAAATCGTGCTATGACCCGGCCTTGATTATCAACCTCCGCAAAGTCTCGCTCGTCATCCTTCAGCACCGACCTGCGCATATGCCTCGTCGTTCTCTACAGCGTAAAGTAGGTTATCTCTTTATTCTTGGTGGTGGACTGGTGATCTGGCCTTTTCTTACGTGGCTGTCCGCTCTTGTAGCGGCTTGCGCAATTGACCATTTCAGAAAGCTATTAGTTTTCCTAACTGTGTCCTTAATCCCCTTGGAATTCTTATCCCTAACATGCCAGGTGGCAAGGAAGTCGCTGAATTCTTGGCAACGGCGTTTAACGTGACTCTTCTGCCTGCGTTGTGCTCAGCCCCTTGTTTTCCAAACGGCTCCTAGGGCACTTCGGTGACACCACACCCGGCAGTCCGCACTTAAGACAAAATATATTTCTCGTGGAAGGGTTTAGTTAAGCATATTTTAAAATGAGGGTTTTGACTTATGACTTAAATTCCTCTAATGGATAAATCATGTTTAATGAGCCTTAGAATGGATGGGCTCTAATGTTGACTTCTAATGCAAACTTTAACTAGGTCAACAGTTTTAAAATATTAAATTTGAAGTAACTAAAAAAAGAACACCGTCTTAGATGAAATGGTTTTGACGCAAAATATTTTACTCCGTAGTAGGACAGGATTTGTTTTTTTATATTTACACAAAGCAGCGTGGTCGTCTCCTTATCGACTGACTATAGCGTACCTGACGTACTTTAGCATACTCAATGTGCGATTTTCTTAAATGTTGCATAATTCGTCGTCGGTTATGTGTTGTACCAATGTTAAGCATGTCTACCCTCTGACTTACCAAGTAAGCCCATTAAAATACCAGAAACAACAGTTATATGCAGGTGCGCATTAGTGTATGCGTCCTCTGCGGAATACGTGCCTAAATGAGTACTTCCTCCTACAAAGAATCCGTGGTAATAGAAGTTTCAGAAAGCAACACCTTGTTTAGACGCTACGCAACGGAATCAGCTTTCAAAGGGTTAAGTGTCTGATCTAAGCTTTTAAGACTGGAGGTTTATCACATAACGATGATGACATCACCTATTTGAGGTACACGTAGAAACTCAAACTATAAATAGTTATAGTTATCCTTAAATTAACTTTAAAGAGCAACCTCAGTGATCCCAATTAACATACCAGGCCAAAGTCAAGGCCGCCATAGTGCGATTTAAGATAAATAAATACACCATTAAAATTGTTGAATGCTGGTGTTGTTGAGTTAATAAAATACTTGCCAACCAAATCTTCGCACCTCGCCAAATTTAAAAAAGAACGTTTGAATTAAAATCTCTGGCTTACTAGGCAGCTTGAGATTACTCAGTCGAAATCATTTGGACAAGGTAGCAGCAGTGATATTTTTATTCAATCAGATGCAACTGAGCTCGGCATTTCGAGAAAACATTTCGCAAGATGTTCGGTGCCGGTGGCGATATCTATTTTATATGGTAAAACGAAAATATAGGTTTATTGCGATGATGACATAGTCAATCAACTGAGCACCCGGAGACCTAATTGAACGGATCACATTGTACGGATGCGAACTATGATGCTGAAAGTCACGCATTTCCATAAATCAATTCGTTGCCGACTGCTAAAATGCAGGTTTTTCGATACGACTGTTTATATTTTTAGTGCCTTTATAGATTATATCATTAGGTTTTTTAAAATATTTTAATTTAAAAAATATAAACCTAATGTTGGAGCCGAAAAACAGTTGAAGGATCACTGAGGATTTAAAGCAGGAACCTTCTTCAGTTATAGCTTGGGTAACACTTACTTAGCAGAGTGTAATCTGAAGTCAATTGTTATGGTCGGCGAGCAACAATACGATCAAGCCGCGTTTATTGGCGGTCGAAGGTGTTGAACAAGGGACGCAGAGTCGTGCGGGCACCCAATATTCGATTGGCGTCTGCGGAATAGGAGAATGATAGGGATTGAGAAGAGGAAGAAAGTTTGCAGTGAGTTAGCAAAAAAGTGTTAAGAGGCAATAGACAGCGGTACAGTTTATTAGAAAGTTATAAAGATCAATCAGCGCAATAGGTAATTTAAATTAATAAAAAATTGTGACGGTGACAAGTGGTCTATAATGTGTATGTGATTGCAGCAACAGACGACGGCTGGGTAGGAGAAACATGTGTTGATGTCGGGGTAAGTTGTTGTTGTTTTTTATTTTGTTGTGTTGGGAGATTGGCCGAAAAAATGTAAAGAGCCAATTCATAGATTTGGAGGTAAATGATAACACCTATTTACAATACATATCTTAAAAATTGTTGAATAGCTGTCAGTCCGTTTATCAGTCTTTTTTTTTAAATATACATTTTTGTTAAACCGGACCACACTGAATCGAGGTCGTATTCATCTCTGGGTAACCAATTTGCTAGCCGGCTATGCAGTGTTGGAAGATGAAGGCCGGAATATTACAAATGGCGCCCAAACGAAAAAACAAGTGCAAAGATAGTAAAAGTACAGTCAATGTTTGAGTGAATGTTTTCGTTTTATATGTCGTCAAATCAGAGTCTAAAAAAAAAATACTGCAGCGTGGATCATCGCGTCCTGCTGTAGACTAAAATAGCGAGATGTAGAACAGTAAAGAAAAAAAAAAAACTGAATTCGTGGTTATAGCGAGAGTTAGCCGTTGTAAATAGGACATGGGTCGAGCCGGTGGTCCGTGCTACGTCCTTCAGGACCGACATTGCGTTCCCTGCCAGTCCATGTCCCGTCCAATAAGATATCGAAATAACCCAACTGTTACGAACAATTTTAAGAAGAAGGACCAAAAAAGTTACACAACATAACGATCCCGTATCATGTCCCATGATCATCCCACCCCCTTTATATACATCGTATTTGATTTTTTTGTTTGTATACGAAAGAAAATAAATATTTGTTTAAAATGAGCTATAACTATAAGATACAAGAACACTCGGTCACACCGAAAACCAAGGTCGATAAGTACGGAGCATTGTTGGATGATATGTCGCGACAAGAGGAAATGAAAACCTCCTTGGCAGGAGCAGTAGGCCGGCTCGTAGGGCCCAACAGCCTAGGAGCCGAGCCTACGCGCTGAAAGAAACAGCCAGCGCAACTGGATCTACGCAGCGAACTAAGAGCTGCCATCAACGGGGCGTTGTCGGAGGCGCGTTAAACTTTTCAAGCAATGATGACCACCGGTCTAGTCGAGCTCCAAGAGCAGAATAGGCGTGAGATGCTAGAGTATATGCAATCAATCAAGAGAGTAGTCCTTATACACACGTAGCGGGCACGACGGAACTTCCGCAAGCTTCGTCAAAAGACAATTCTGCCAAGGGAGCCACCAGCAGCACAGGGCCACTAGTTCGACAACCGAGCACTTGAGTGCAAACAGGGCCTTCGATGCCAGCCCTATAGGAAAGCCAGTAGGATAATTTAGACTGTATCATCTGAGACGAACGTATCAGGTGCCGAGGTCAGATGTACTACGAGATTTTCATACCCTGGTGGAAGGAAGAGTAAAGTACTGGTACTGGATGTTCCTCAGGACAAGTGGGGCAACGGATTGGCCTAATCTGCGGTACGCCTTGAAGCAACGTTTCCAGACGCAACGATCAAATTTTGAGCGGGAACAGGAGCTGCGCGAGCGTAAGCAGAGGTCGGAGGAAAGCATCGACGACTATCTGCAGGGAATGTTTGCTCTAAGGTCCAGATTGGATGTGCCTGTCAGCGATCACGATTTATTTAAGATCTTAAAAGTAAATATAAGGGACGGGATTTCGCGGATCATCCATCCAATGTAGATAAATGATCTGGAAAAGCTGCGCGAAGTCGAGAGACAAATTTGAGATACACGTAGCGTACCATGAGACTAAGAGGAACTACTGAAGTTGCCATCGGAGGAGGAAGTGGAAGCCATATCCAGACCAAGATTTGGCGGCTGCGATGGCAACGCGCTAACGTGCTGAGGAGTGTGAGACGGCGATAAGGAACACATTTTGCTACAAATGCGTAGTGCTGCCGAAATGTCACAAGTGCCGGAGGGAAACGAGTCGGAGCATGACGCAGGCAGAGGAGTCGCGCTCGACGCCGTTCCCGAGAAGCCAGTAAACTCTCCCCGTTGCATGTTAAAAATAGGTATTAAAGATAAGAATTGCACGCTAGTTAAAAATATATATACCGAAGTGGTCGATACGCAGGCCAATAGAGGAAAATAAAACCGCATACGAGAAGGCCAAGAAGGCGACTCTATTAAAAGTAAACAGTACTGTGGATTGCATTCCACATAAGCTAAGAACTTATTTGTACATAGTTTGGTGAAGCATTCAATAAAGAACTCTTCAACTAAACGGACTCGTTTTGCATCTCCAGGAAGTCAACACCCAGTGAATACAGTCAACAACGTAAGTATCACAGTTTCACTTTATACCTTTATTCCGCCAAGCGCATAGAATCATTTCATTTGGAACATCGTTGGAGAAAACGCCTCTTCGACCCCCCCTCCTCTGCACACGACGTAACTCGCGCAAGATCACTAGCCAACCGGCAAGAAGAAAACGCAGAACCAATGTACGCCATAGAGAACGCCGAAAAATATGTGAAGCTCTCGGATCAGTGTTCAAGGACGATGAGAGAGCCTTTGCGGAGGTGGTGATCAAATGCCAAGTCGTTAAGGGACTTTTAGACATGGGTGTCACCGTCAGTCTGCTAGGCGCAGGAGCAGTTAAGCTGATTGAGGAGTTGGGGATAACATGGCACCCACAAACATCCAATGGGCGGGCCGCAGGAGGAGCTAGCTATACGGTGTTGGTCCCGGTGAGCTACAGAACCGCTACACACTGGATGACGCTGTATGTATGCTCCGCACTCGGCCAGAATTTATACATACGGATCGATTTTTGAAAGAAATTTCTTCTAGCACCCGACGTAGTTGGCGTAGATTCTGTCGATCATATTGAGTCGGAATTCGGAAACAAAGGAGAGCCAATTGAACCGCACCGGTTGAACGTCGATCAGCAGGAGCAGCTGGAGTCAATTAAGGAGAAGTTTCTGGCATACAACACCGGTTAAGGTGAGTTTTTACCCTGTGTCGCCAGCAGTTCAACAGCTATTGTTTGCGGAAGTAGACGAAATGTTGCGACTCAGAGCCATCGAGCCAAGCGATAGTCCGTGGAGCAACAGGATGACGCTTTTTCGCACAAGCGGGAAAGAATCAGCTGTGTTTAGACGCGCGTAAACTTAACGTTTATAATCTCCCGCACATTTGAAGAGCATATTAAGCCTTCAGAGGAATTAGCACAATGCTTGAAGAAAACGAACCTTACCATCAGCCTTTAAATGTCAAAATTCTGCTTTAGGTTTCTTAGATATTTAGGGTATATCGTTGGTGATGGAGCTCTCCAAACGGATCCGAGCAAGGTGGAGGCTATAGTCCAGATTCCCGTCCCGAAAACCACAAAGCAGCTGAGGAGATTTCTGGGAATCACGGGCTAGTATAGACGGTTCATCCACGACTTTTTGAACCTTTCAGCGCCGCTGACTGACTGCTTGAAAATTGGCAAGAAGTTCGAGATGTCGGAGGACGCAATCAAAGCGATCCAAGAACTGAAAAAGGCGCTGACCTGTGCACCGGTTCTCGTCCATCCTGACTTTAGACGTCCGTATTTTATCCATTGCGATGCCAGCCATATGGGAATTGATGCAGTGCTATTCCAACGTGACGATGAAGGAGCTAATCGGCCAATAGCTTGCTTTTCAGCAAAACTACGCGGAGCGCAATTAAATTATAGCGTTAAGGAAAAGGAGTGTTTGGCAGCGGTCAAGGCGGTGCAGCGTTTCGGGCCATATGTGGAGCTGATGTCTTTTACGGTTATCACGGACCATTTGAGTCTACAATGGTTGATGTCGCTTAAGGACCTAAGCAGGAGGTTTGCAAGATAGTCACTAGCGTTGCAAACTGCGTTTTAATGCGACGAATATCGAGAACGAATAGAGCCGGTCCAAGCTGAGTTGGAGCGCTTTCCGGATCTTAGGATCGAGGACGGCCTGTTATTTAGGAGTTCGCAGTTTGCTCGAGAGGATAGCAAAGAGATCCTGTGGAAGCTGTGGGTCCCAGAGGCACTGACCAGCACATTGGTGCAGCAGGCATGCACGGTGGCATAGCCTGGACTTTGGCGCGATTACGCCAATTGTACTTCTGACCGAGTATGGCAGTCCAGGTGCGTACCACAGTCCAACGCGTCCGAACGGGTGAACCAATCAGTGTTGGCAGCTATGCACATTAATACCGACCAGACAGTGAGGGATGAGAAGCTGTCCGACAGCGTTGCGTAGGGCAGTGCACTCCGCCACCGGTACGTCCCCGTATTTCGCGTTGTTGGGACAGCACATGTTTAGTAGCGGTAGCGACTATCGTCTCGACAGAAAGCTGTACGCTGTGATCGATGCAGTTATAGCCACTGAAGAGGTCGGAGAAGCGGCAGGTATACCGCGTTAGGCGTAGGAGAAGTCGGCGAGGCAATATAATCTGAAGCCCCATGACGTTCAGTATACGGCGGGACAGGATGTGTTTAAACGCAATTTTGTGTTGAGTGATTATGCGAAAAACATCAACGCAAAATTCTGCCGCTGCTACACCAAGTGCCGAGTGGTAAGGCCAGTGGGACGGTGTCTGTATGAGCTGGAGATACTGCAGGGTAACCGCGCTAGGCGTCTTTCACGCCAAGGACATAAGACAATAACCCCCGGTGATCAAACTAAGCCCGGCTAGTTCAGTCGGTAGAGCATGACACTTTTAATCTCAGGGCGTGAGCGGTGTCCTACGTTGGGCAGTAAGACGAACAGATGCGTCCGTGCTTGGCAGTACTTATCCAAGGAATGAACCGTAGTGTGGTGTTATGGTCGGCGAGCAACAATACGATGACGCCGCGTTTATTGGCGGTCGAAGGGGTTGAACCAGGGACGGAGAGTCGTCCGAGCACCCACTATTCGATTGGCGTCTGCGGAATAGGAGAATGATAGGGATTGAGAAGAGGAAGAGAGTCTGCAGTGAGTTAGCAAAAAAGTGTTAAGAGGCAATAGACAGCGGTACAGTTTATTAGAAAGTTATAAAGATTAATCAGCGCAATAGGTAGTTATTTAAATTAATAAAATAATGTGACGGTGACAAGTGGTCTATAATGTGTATGTGGTTGCAGCAACAGACGACGGCTCACCAATAAAATTTACCACACCCGAAGCGGCCAGCACAGAAGCCAGTGACCACCGGTCGAGGGTTGGCCAACCCGTCTGGTTGGTCACAAGTTTGTACAACCTAGTAAATAATTCATTCCGGGCCTACAGCCCAACATCCCCGGCAGAAAAGCCGTCAACAACAAGAATCGACCAGTCGCGCGCACGCGGCCTGTCGCCGACACAGCCACAGTGGGCCGCAGTTAACATATTAGAATTAATTCTTATTATTTAAATTGATTATTTATTTTTGCTGTTAGTTAAGTTTATTTAATTTGTTATTTTGTACTATTTATTTAATTTTTTACCCGTTTTCTGTTTATTAGTTATTTTGTTTTCGTTTAGTAGTTTTACTTACATTTAAATTTTGTATGAATTAAATTTTAAATTGAGAAAATGGTCTTAATATAGAAAAATAAATGTTAAATTGTATTGTTAATTAAAACATGTGTGAGTAATTGTGTATGTGTGGGTAGGAGAAACATGTGTTGATGTCGGGGTAAGTTGTTGTTGTTTTTTATTTTGTTGTGTTAGGGGATTGGCCGAAAAATGTAAAGAGCCAATTCATAGATTTGGAGGTAAATGATAACAGCTATTTACAATACATATCTTAAAAATTGTTGAATAGCTGTCAGTCCGTTTATCAGTCTTTTTTTTTAAATATACATTTTTGTTAATCCGGCCAACACTGAATCGAGGTCGTATTCATCTCTGGGTAACCAATTTGCTAGCCGGCTATCGTTACAGTGTTGGAAGATGATGGCCAGAATATACCACAATAATATTTTCAACAAGATATCTGTTAACAACTAACAAAGGGTGTTTTTGCTATATACTTGCATAGGCTAGTACATGAGTATGAGTAACTATTACTACTGAATATTACAACATTAACATTTCGAATAGTTCCACCTGTCCACTATGAACAAGTATTTACATACTTATCCACTAACTGAAATGATTTAAGTATTCATAGAGTCCAATCTTTTGTGACCACTGCATTTCCACTTTAAGCATTTTAGCTAACGGCTAGATAAGTCTTTCATTTATTTGTTATCGATTTAACTGTGGACGATCGGCACATACGACCAGCACTTAAACGTCGCGCGTAGCAGTCAATTTAATATTTAAGTGCATGGCGCTAAATTGAAATTATATGACGCACCGAGAAGAATGGGTGTATTACATTCACATATTTGTGTTTATAAATAAACATATACATATATCTTTGCCATCTTATTTTTGCCTTACTTAACATGTATTCGACAATAATCATTACGGGGGCCCACTTAGTTTTATTATCAATTGCAGTTAGATTTTAGGTAGAGATATGTTCAAAGACATTGTCACACTCACTGATTTGAATACAAATGCAAATACAAAAAAAATTTCATTATAGTTAAAAGCTCCGAGCGCGAGATACTTCGTCATCAGCAAAAATTGTCAAAATATTACAAAAGCAGTTTGAGATAAATCGTTGTATTTACTCTGATAGAGAAATAAAGAAACTAGTTCTTTTGTGCTAATGCTCATGATTTAAATTATAAATAATTATTTATATATTTTTTTATATACCTATACAAAATTCCAGTATCCGTTGAGAGAAAGCTTCTCTGCTCTTTGCCTCTTTAGATAACTAAAAACATCAACGTACTCAGCCAATTAAATACAGCTTACCTACATGTTTTAGCGCCCAACGTGTCCTGTGTTGTGTGTGGGCGATGTTTATGTAAATGTGGCAGTGTGCGCTCTGCCCTGCTTCAAAAATAAGACAATGTTAAGCGAAAGCTCGCGACCGCAGTTCATTGCTGTTAGTTGCCGTTATAAGACGTAAGTTCCGCACGAACGATAAATAGTATATCTGTTAATTACATATCTTAATAGTGAATCGGTCGCTGTTGCCCAGAATCCACAATAAATAAAAACTCTAGTGTTGGTGACTGAAAACACAAAATCAAAAATAAAAAACGCTTGCGGATCTTGTGAAATATAATTTACAAAATTAGTTTTTTTTATTGCAACCAAGTTTTTGTATTTGTATTATACGTATGATCAAAAATAAAAACTTATACAGTTCCAATGCGAGTTTATAGTATATATATAAATATACTTTATAAATATATATATATATATATATATACATAAATGCTTATGGCTGTACTCGCTAAGTAATAAAAAATGATTAAGGCAATAAGCATAAAATGCTAACACGTGAGCTCTGGGTGAAACGATAATTTAAACAATCGTTCTTCCCATAATATTTTGGTGTCTTCTTAATAAAAGTTTGTATATGCGACTAAATTGCCACTTTGCAAGAAAACAAAGTGTAAAATTTATAAAGGAATAAAGTAATAGGTTCAATAAATAATTATAACCCAACTAAAAACATATTTTTAAACCGTGAGAGTTTAATATTTCAAAGTGTTTGTTGATCACAAAACACAAAACAAGACCTCTAAATCAAAGTACAAAAAAACAGTACCAACCAACGTTATTTTTTATTCATCTTAAGGTATATATAAGTGTATAAATTTACTACGACAAACACATAAGCAAGCATTCACCATCCCATAGCTTATATATATTATCGATCAGAAGCGCTAACGTCGCCAATGTACCTAAATTAATTGTGTGTAAATGTTTTAGTTTGATTATAACCTGATATATCCATTTGTTTAATGTCGAAATCGGCTAAATGGGACAAGTTGCTAATTATAATCGATTTTAGACGAGCGCTTTTTCATAAGCTTAGGATTCAATTCTTAATTTGGATAACAATGCAAAGCTGTGTTAGCTTTTTGAAG
Organism: Scaptomyza caliginosa; assembly: GCA_035044725.1. NCBI lineage: Eukaryota > Metazoa > Arthropoda > Insecta > Diptera > Drosophilidae > Scaptomyza > Scaptomyza caliginosa. The sequence continues at coordinate 52,736 of JAWNNR010000795.1, read as the reverse complement.
GAAATAATAAATAGCAGTGTCCTGCAAAACAAGCGTGATCGTACTCTATAATCTAATTATAATACCAAATTCCCAACAGTTAATTGAGTTCAGAGTAAAAAGTTGTTCATACAAACGTTCAGACGGCGTACGTTTAAATTGCATGACGCACATTTCACAAAACCAATAAACTCTTGTATCTTTTGTAAATAAGTATGTATGTATACTTAGCAAATATATATATGCATATATATTTTGTAAACATTATGTGCTTATGTATTTAAAATTTTGAATCGTTTAGGTGGAGGTAAAAGTTGTTTTGTTTTGTTTTGCTATTGACCAAAGATAAGCACTATAGCAAATTGCAACGACTCTATTTGCTTTCAAAACGAACAAGTATATTGTTGCAGACGGATACAACTGGTGCGAAACATTACAGAATAAAAATTGTTTATTATGTATTTTGTTCTCAACTCTCCAAACCAGCTGCAGCATAAGACTTCTATTTTTTTTGGTTAACAGTGCATAGAAATAGACAATTGCTAAAGCTGATGTGTGATGCTGTTTATATATGTATATGCTTCACTTTAATATGTGTGCAAACAGTAAGTAGAGTGGTGGCAGATCTCTGGGGGTAAGCTATCTCTCTACAAATTATGTTAACTCTTACTATATTAATGTGTAAAATACATAATACATATTAAGTACATATGTAAATCGTTTAATCTGTTTTACAGATTGTCAAACTCACCAGTATGTGTCGCGCATCAACAGTGACAATTTATCTGATCAGCTTATTGGCATATAGATACTTGTAAAGATTTGGGATTCTAAATTTTATGGTGCTGAGGTGTAAAAGTATTACCATTGACGGTTCAACAACATAACGAATATTGCATTTCTTACCATCAATATCTAAAATGTCTTCAAAATTAACACTTATTAAATGAAATGAGAAGATTTATGCTTGGTAATTTTTTTGTATGTATGACAGGGTAGACAATGATTTTCTTACAAAGAAACTTAACTTTGAACGCAGTTAGCTCCTAATGTGCAACACTGTCTGACCAGTGGCGTGAACTGCCGTTGTACTTTTCAAATACTTTGTAGGCGGCGCGTGCAGCTCGTTAAATTAAGTTATTGATCCCCGGTAAACTTAGCTAAACATATTTTTGGATCGAGGGTAATAACAGAAAACGGCGACATACATTTCTGCATCTTAGTATACCTGAACCTTAGACAGTGCAACTTTGTACCTCTTAACCGTTTCCTTAGTTTGTAAATATTTTTCTCATGAATTTCTGATTGGGTTTGCATTGCAGCTTATTGCAAGCTCTAGCATTGTTTTTCACCGCTCAGCATTCATGTTCGACTTGCTCTCACTGTTCAAAATTAGACAACCCAGCTATCGGACACTAAAAACTAACACTTTTTTTTATCGCAATGAATGCTGGCCAGGAATACAGATCTCAAAACGGTGAAGTTCATACGCATGCAAATCAAAATAGTTATTTATTTGTAATTTAACTGCGAACATATAGAACAAATATTTGTATTTTATTTATATTTTTTTTAAATTAAAAATGTATTTTGAGAACCAGATAATCGAGTAATAAAGGAAATGCGTTTTGTTTTTTGTTTATTGTTCGATAGCAAATTCCTACGCTGCAGTCACGTTGATATGTTGGTGATAGACGCTGCTCTAAGAGCTCCAGCAGCGAGTATCACGACGAGTTGATTTTATTAAAATTTTTGCGCGTCTTATATTTTAATGCAAACAATAGATTTTCGGGTTTTTTGTGCGTTTATCTTTTTAATTTTACAATCGCTAACTGTGTTCGGTTCTGCATTATTTTTTTTAATTTTTTAAAGCAAGCCATGGGCATCTTCAAACGTTTATTGTTTGAGGGAAAAGACATGCCAGTTTCAACCCAGTAGCTACCTAGGGGCTAGGTGAGGCATTTCCCCGGAGCCCTAAAGTTCGGGCCCCATGACCATCGAATCCTTACCAGAAATCTCGATCGAAATGACCGTTTTGAAATTTCTACAATTTTAAAATAAAAGTGACAACTCTGTTGAGAGAAATTCAATAGTTATGCTTAGGGAAGTTCCATAGGAAGTTATCAATTTATTAGTGATATTTGCGTTTTATTGTTCATTGATGTGCGTTTTAGTGTGAATTCGAGCTAAGAATTTTTTTTTCGAGAACGGTTAAAAATTTATGGGTTATCAGTGACATATAAGCTAATGTCAATAAACTTTTTTGTACTGTTCAATATAGTGGCTTAATTTTATTTGATTTTACCATTCACATTGATATCCGTTAAGTCAATAAATCGTGTTAGATTTCGGCTACAGCTCCATTGTATAATGATTGGCATAAGTAGTGTGTACAATCGTGTACAAAAATATTTTAAGGATATTCAGCCTATTATTGTGCCACTCAGAATGTAAATTTTGTGATTCCTGAGCAGTTGTGTGGAAATACAGATTTAGGTGCTGCTCAATGATTTCCTAAACTTAAGATGTTCAATAATCAACTAGATACAGTATCATCTCAATAAGATACATGTTTTATTGGTGTCAGTGCAGTCGGTTATATAAATTTGATTTTCTTACACCAACATTTTTATTACATGATAGCAACTTTATTTCAAAAGTGTGACAAGTTCCAAAGAAAATATTCTGCTATAATAGGCCCGAGTTTTTTACTTTAATTTATTAATATTTACCACCTAGTTTTACCTCAACCAATTCACGCATCAACGGTTAACCAATTATGTAAGGAAATAATGAGCAAATATGGAGGGATGGAATGTGACCTAAGGGAAGTCTTTACAGCACTGTTATTATCCATGAATATTCTCTATTTTGTTTTATTAGCCAAACCTACACCACAAATTAAATGTAATTTATGTTGTTACTGTGCAATATATAATAAATATATATGCAGTGCACAAAAAAAACCTAAGTAGCTTAGCACTTTGATACGTTTTGCATATTTAATATTTTTTCTTTGAAAAAACCTAATCAGTCAGGGCCCCAATTTTTAATTTGCCCCAGGGCCCTGGGTTACCTAGCTACGCCACTGTTCTAAGCCCGGGCTTTACAGTTTCAATAAGTACCCTCTAACCAGTTGTGGTAAAGATCGAGTTGATTTAGTCAGTATTTTTTTTTTATTTTCATGCGCACACACACACACACTCTTATGTAAGACTTATGTATATATAGGTCCTAGTCAAAAACCTTAACTTGTTTTCATAAAGGTAATTTCTGACAGTAATATTATTAATATTGTGAGGTTAACAACCGCTCGTGGCATACATAAATAACCTTATTGGTTTTGGGATTAATCAAGTAGTCCAACAATTCAAGATTTGTTAAGAGTGCAGAGAAGCTCTTTCAAGCTTACAAAATCAATAATAATCAATCAGTGCGTCTGAAGCAGTTGGCATGACCATTCATTCTATATTCTATTCGCAAAATTGTATCTATGCTTTTAATAGTGTGAGACTCATTCATATGACACTGCAATACTGCAATTGACATATGGAAAGCTCAATAAGAGGCTTACCGATAGTAGCCTTAAAAATATGTACATATAAATTAATATTCGTATGATAACAGCAAGTTTGCGTTTTTTACGTTTACAAAGCTTTGCCAACTGTCAGTAACAGTAATAATATATACACACAAATAAAAATATTTTTTTTATTCTTTTGACACTTACTAAATCATTATAAATTTATAACCAGGCTGGCGTTGACATATTGAGAATCTTTGCTGTATTTATATTAAAAGTAGCAGATCTAGCTGTTTATCTGCCTATAACATTTACTGTTAATTGTGCGCATTAGCACCAAAAATTATCAGCCTTTTAAATGAAATATAAGCCACAATGCTTACAATAACAAAAAAAAATAATCATAATCTAACGCACACGAGCAAATAATGCGCTTGTTTGCCCCTACCATCATAAATAAATCGGGGCTCTCCAAATATTTGAGTACGACATACGCCACTTAGTGGCACTTGTCTGATTGGTTTCCACCAAAATGGTCTAAACTCTGCACTATTGCATACCTGGAAATGTGTGACTTTTAACTTAATTCATTGGCTTTTATCATCCTAAAACCCCAATTACAAGCAATTTTTTTGCACTTTCTTATGATAAATCGTTTAATGTTAGCAGTACATTTTTATTTCTTTTGGTGCTAGTTGGACTGATTTTTACTTTTGCGTTTTGGAGCACCCACCAAGCACCTTTTACCATGCAAACGAATTTTGTGAACATGCAGATCGTATTTTTATCTATTACGATATTTTTGATTTAAAAATTTTGACATCCCTGCTTAGTTTAGGTGCAAAAAATTGCTGAAGTTTGCCTGTTTACAACATGCTCTTAAGACAACGAAAATATATTCTTTATTTGTAAAGAAAAGTTAAATTATTTAAATGAAAAAATGTAAGTTCCTAGTACAAATTGCGGTTACTTTCTGGTTGTGTAATGCAATAAAATTTACATTTTCGGGTATCTTCAGGTTAAGCTAAACCGGCTTTATTCTCTGTATATGCATAATCTTTTTATTTTGCAGCCTATTCACGTTACTCGCTCTCACTCTCACTGGCATTTGTAACGCTTCTCAGGTATTCCAAGGCTTTTCCGTATCACCTTAAAAATGTGTATGTGCATTAAGTTCACCATCAGCGAAAAAACATATACATGTATGTATGTATGTTGCCTTTACAATAGCCTAGTTTGTCAGACACAGAAGACCCGCTCCAAAAACAGACGCCATAAAGATTGTTGATTACACAGTTCTACGAAATAAGATTAACTTTTGCCGTGTGTTTATTAAGTGCTTATTATTTGTTTAAAACGGCAGAAATTTATGAAAAAATCGAGATTAAATTAGGTTTTCTGGTGCATATATTGTAGTGTTGTGGACCGGGCGTTCTAGTCCAACTTTTTGTAAAAACTTTTTTTTTGTGGTCTGACACCCTTGTATTTTACAATGTACGATTAAAGATAAAGTTTAAAATCACTAACAAGCAAGTTAGAAATGGCGCACAAAAATGCATCGCAAACAACTTCCGTATTTAAAAAAAAATTTAAAAAAAAGAAAACCTTGTTATCTTGTGTCACTTATCTATATATTGTCTGAAAATAGAAAAAAGTAGCAAAGTGATTTGAGCATTTATTATTTGCACAGGTTTTATTACTATGTATAAATATATGTTATTTATACAAACCAAAAACCTCAACTCCACGGCATATCTCTCTGTGTATACCTTATATTCATATAACATACATATAATAAGCCTGTTATATACAGGCTTATTACTTATATAATTATTATTACTAATTATTAATTATTATTACTAATATAAACCTTTCAAGCATTTGCGTTATTGTGAGGTTTCAAACAAAATACAATTGTTCGTAAATAAAATACTTCTAATAAATGATATTATTTTGTAGCTTGTCAACATCTACATTGGACAGTTGTCTACGTTCATACGCATATTCTCCCACATGACGTGCTGCTGACAAGCACAGAAAAATTCATTAGGAGTAAACACACATCCTAAGCAAATAACCTTTGCTGCCACAGCAATGGCAGAGGACGATTTGCAAGTACTTATAGAGAGACTGGATGGAGCATCTGTGGATGACATCGAGCAAACAATTGCAAACTTCTCATTGGACATTATGCAGAGGGCTAGCGCCCTTATTGGCTCCCAAAACGCTGGCAAACTATTCATTAATCGTACCCTAGAAAAACAGTGTATGCAACAGCCTGAACATCAGGAACCCCAACACCCAAGCCAACGCCCAAGCCATACTTTGTTAGACCACTATAAGAATGGAAAAGCATTGGCTGGGAAACCGGTAAGTTATCAACCGATTGACTCTAAGCCAGTCCTAAAATTCGGACTGAAGTTTCTGCAACACAAGGTTGCAATGGCTTATCAATTGTCGAGCTGTCGAAAATTTTAGGAAAATGCAGATATATTTCTTATTAGCTTCAATAATAAAGAAAGAATAAATTATTGCATTGAGTAATAAGTCAGTAAGAAAGCAATCTTTACCATTAGCTTTTTTACGCTGCAAAACTTGTCAACAAAGACTAGAAGTCAATATTTTTATTAGACGAAGGTGTACTAACGAACAGTACATTCAAGTGGCACAACAATACCAAGCACCGGCTTGTTACCGCGCGGACCCAGCTAAAACCGACCGAGGGGCGCACCGTTTTGCGTGCGGTTACGAAGATCGCGGAGTGGCATTATGTAGTAAGTGGGAGATATCATTATAGATTGAATACAAGAGTCGAAAAGGTTTGTAGATAGCATATTTAAAATTACAAGTTTTAAGAGAAATAGGTTAAAAATGTCTACTATTTCTGATCGAAACTGTTGAATAATTCCGAAGAATCAATTTCACCATTTATGAGGTTATGAACGAAAGTTACCTCCAACATAGTTCTGCCATCAGGAAGAGAGGAAAGATTTATTAGTAAAAGTCTACTTTGGAAGAAGGTAAGTTAATAGTACTATCCCAGTTTAGACCTCTGAGAGGAAAGATCAAAAATTGTTTTTGTACCGATTCAATTCTATCTTGATGAACTCTGTATTTGAGATACCATATACAAGATCCATATTCAAGAATTAGTCGTACACGAGAGAGATATATAAAGTTTTAGTTAGGTAGGGATCATTGCATTCTTTTGACCAGCGCTTTATGAACCCCAGGGTACTGGATGCTCGATTTATAATAGAAGTGATATGCTTGTCAAACTTAAGTTTAGGATACCCAAGTCTTCAGCCCATGCAATGCGATGAATGTTTATTTGCTAAAATATAAATATTAAAAAAGGGCATAGGGGTATAAAAGGACATTATATGAAATTGACAATGTCTTGAAATGTCTCCGGACTAAAACCAAAACCATCAAACAGGATTTGCACCAATGAGGGTCAATAATCTGCAGATGGCATGACTATTATAATTTGACATTTGATATCTGAGAAATAGGTTCTTCAGACTCATATGGATTCGCACATTACTTTTTACTTAACCCAATATACCATATCGTACTCCAATTAAAAATAGTATATCCTTGGCAGTATCATCAATAATGATGGGAACATCACTTATACTCGAAAGGGATTTTAAGCGGTAGTACTACCGCTTATGCGGAATCATGTTGAAAGTAAAATCCAGGCCAAATAGCCGAGTAATAGCCGAGTAAAGTGCCCTTTGTATAAGATTGGTTGCTGTGGTGCCAAAATAATTTTAATGTTAAGGTCGAATAGTGGATATCAAGATATTTTAGATTAGGTTTTATAGATATTTGTTAATTATCATTATTGTTAAAAGCGCTCTCGACGCTGAATTGAAAAGTTTTTCGAATTTTCGGATACAAACTAAAAAGCAACCTCTTTTAAACTTAGCAATTTAAAAGGGTCAGTATGGAGCAGTTATCTACAAAAACTTCGAGCAAGATAGAGAGAAGTGACTATCAGCTTTTATGTAAAGTGCTTTTACATGTATGTATGATAAGTTATTTCAACATTGTACTTTATCTGTTTGTGAGAAAAGATGGTGTCAACAGGTATTTACAAGTGTAATATAGGGCGCAATAAAAGTAAAATAGATTATTGGTTTAAGCATATATAGCTAAGGTCACACAAGTCGTGTAAAGATAATTTTTTGCTCTTCAATTTATTGTTCAAGAGAGACACTGCTCTGTACATGCCTAACAACAATAGCTTGTTTATTGTAAGAAATACTTTTATTAAATACATTGAAAAACATAGTTGAATACATACGAGGTCTGATCAAAAATAACCGTTATTTTCAAATTTTGTGAGTTACGTATGTTTGATTTTCGCATTTTTTTGCTGTTTTGTTGGTACACATGTCTGTTATATATGTTGATAATATCAGCCATTTTAGATCGTCAGATTGTTTTTGACAGATAAAAAAGTTAGCTTTGGTGTGCTCTTAGATTTTTTACTTTTCGAAAAAATGGATCAAAGAAACTGTATTAAGTTTTGTGTAAAAAATGATATTCAATGTTATAGCCATACACCCATGATTCGTCACCAGTTATGACCTTTATGAGGTAATCTGGATCGTAGTTGACGATGTTCAACAGCAATTCAGCAATTTTGGAACAATTTTCGCTGCCGCACGTTTCATGTCTTTTTTTTCACACAAAACTTAATACAGTTTTTTTTTATCAAATAGTACAAAATCGAAGAGCACACCAAAAAACAACTAACCTTTCTATCTATCAAAAACATATTGATTTAAAATGGCTGATATTACCAACTTATATAACAGACATGTACGAACATAACAGAAAAATAAATGCGAAATTTTAACATACGTAACTTACGAATTTTCAAAAAAACGGTTATTTTTGATCAGACCTCGTATGTTTGTGTTTTATATACAGCATCAATTCTGTTTTAAGTTTAGGTTTTATAGCACTTTAAAATTTTGTCTAAACACGACATCATTTAAACTGTAAGCCACGGCATGTTTATTATTGTTTCCATTAAATTGTTCCCCATCAGTAGTGTAATATACAATAATAAAAAAAAACATTTTGCAGCACACTAGGCCCTCAATGTATGCTCATAATTCCGTTCTGCTTTTCAATCAATTAATGTAAAATACCTGTTTTTTATAAAAAACATATATATTAATAGATTTCTTTTAAATTCGGTTCGCAGACCCTGTATTGCCAACCTAATTTCGATTCGGTACTCTGTTGGCCGCGGACCAGCGCCAACAGCTGGGCCATTTTGCCGTGCTTCGAGGAGTTCAAGGGTGTTTTCTACGATACAACAGGTGGCAACGATATTATATTTAAAGCTGAAGAAAATACTTTAAACATATTCTTATGTTTGTTGACAGAAAATGCAACACGCTTTTGTCACGCAAATGGAACATGGAACCATTACTCTAACTATAGTAGCTGCCATCAACATTCGGGGTCTGTGCCGCTTGTCCCCGACTTCTCAGCCAGTGTGGACTTGCCGGCCATAATATATGCTTGCGGTTATTTAATAAGTTTTGCAACTCTAGTTGTGGCATTAATTATATTTCTAAGTTTTAAGTGAGTTATTTCATGAGTATTTATAAAGAAATCGAATAATTTAGTTTTTAATTACAGGGATTTGCGCTGCCTGCGAAACACAATTCATGCAAATTTATTCTTAACGTACATCACATCAGCGCTGCTTTGGATTTTAACTCTATTCTTGCAAGTGGTAATTCATTTTTAATTTTTTTTTTGTAACTTAGTTGTCTTTAGTTTTTTTTTTTGAATAGATAACCGCTGCATCTAGTCAGGCTGGCTGCATAACGCTGGTTATTATGTTTCAATACTTTTACCTCACCAACTTTTTCTGGATTTTTGTTGAGGGTAAGCTCTGCGACCCATACCCACTGTATGTTTTTATTAAATCGTATATTTAAGTTACTAGTTTTTTTAAAATAGTTCAGATATGATAATGCTTTTTAAGTAAAAAAGGCAAATTCAAATATAATTTGTTGGTGTACAATTAAGTGGATATGGTGTTGAAATTTTTATTACTTACTGTAATGCACATTTGTCTGTTTTTTTTATTTTGTTTCTGCCATGATTTCGATCTAGATTTTCGTGTATTTTTGAGTGGTTTAAATATTGCTGAAGCCAGCTATATACTTTGTCCCGACTCAGTTATCTTAAAATGAATTTTGTAAAGCTTACTGAGCTTTTATTCTTGACTGACTTGTCTACTTACTACGGGTCCCTGCAGCTTTTGGACATCTCAATCAGTATATTTCATAAAAACTTAGGTGGTCCAAATCTTCCGATTTGCGAGCCTTGCGGTTGCAGCGACGTGTTGATGAAAAGCTTGGCCGTCGCATATTTGCGCACTTATCCAGTCTGAGCTTTGTTGGGGTTTTGCAGTTTTTGGGCTAGTTGGTACTCTTGTATCTTTTAGTTTAAGTTTCGCATGTTCCTCAACTTAAATTTTGCTGGTAATATTAAAGCACATACATTTTTTACAAAATTACGTACTATTGGCACTTTGGTATGTTGCAGTTAATCTTTTTTTCAGTAGGCCTTTGATTTGGTGAGCATGTTCAGGCCTGCGTACACTAGTTTGAATATTATTTTTTTTATTAATTTTCCTTCATTCGATTTTTTGGCCCTAGCTGGAACGCTAATACGCTTTTTGAGCTATTTATAACAAAAAGTTTTTTAAGTCGGTTTTTGTTTTTAATACCTACATAATATAACTGATCATTACGGCTTGAAAAACTTTTGACATTTATTGGAATCCCTCTAAAAACTGGTTTAATAATATTGAAGTTTAATACGCCTATATTTTGTACAGCTTATTAACACAGTTCGTTGAGCTTATTCTTGTTTTGATTTCGTTTTTTAATATGTGCCTATTAAAACCTTATAGACTCACCTTAAGTTACTGTAATTTAGTGGCTTGGGTCAATTTACTACCACCTTAGAGATATTAAAAGTTATTTCAATATGCTTTGTATGAATTATGTTTTAGCTGGTGCTAACCCACACCTTTACAAAGAGATAGTTGGGTTTAGTAGGAAAAGCTTGGGTAAGAGTTTTCCGTTTGCATGCTCAAACTTGCTTGGGATACGACTTTGACATAAGAATGGATTGATTGATTAGAGGATATAATAATTTTTTTTAGGTATATTATATAATCAGGACATTTTGCATATAATAACATATTTCCTTTTATTTATGATAGTATGCCGTAAACTTTTCTTGATTTTTATGTCAGAATATATCTTAGCTATGGCGAAATTTTATAGCTGGCCATGGGTAGGTTGCAGAAAATTGTGATTGAAGACATTAATATGAAATAGTCCTGAAAGGGATCCTGCTCACCTGTTAGTTGGTATTAAGCACGGTTGAAAAATAGGTGTTAACATAAAATAGATTTATTTATGAATGATATGAATATATAGTAATTACATGAACATAGTAATAGCAAATGTTTTCTTGCAATTCATATGACTTTTGTTATTTTTTATTTTCCCAACAAAAATACACTGTTGCAAAGGAATTTAATCAAATATTCAAGACCTTAAGACATTTTGATTTTCACAGTATTTCGATTGGCATCGCCCAATTATCTTCATTGTACAGATTAGATAACCAATTTTTGTTTAATTGGTTTATAGTTTTTTTTTTTTTCAATTTTTTTAGTTCTATGGTATTTAAGGTTTAGTTTTGATGACAACATCCATCAATAGAGAAATAAACAAAAATGGGAAAATTAAGTTTGCCTTTGTGAACTGAACGAGTGGGGATCTAATACTATGCTATAAAAGAACATTAAACATACATTTTTGTCGATTGGGGTACTCGTTTTGTGTTCTGAAGATATATTTTTTTATTGCTGCTGATATGAGCTACTATATTTGGGCTTATTTTTGAATAGATTTTGTTTTTGGTGCTCCTCTTTTTGATTCGCTTACAGAATTTATTTCGGACTCGGTTAAAGTTCTTTATTTTAGAGCGCATCCGAGATGAATGTTAAAGAACTTTACAAAATTGGTAATCAACAAATCGATATCCGATCTAATACAAATATATTACATTCTTACAGATAATGTTTCTATAACTTGCGTCCCTTAAAAGTCAATATATTGGTGTTGTAAAAATATATTAATGTAAAGAAAGTATAGCCGACTCTTTCAAGAGTATATATTCTTGAAAAGTACCAACAACCAGTCGACTTGGATAGTCGATTTAACTATGTCCGCCTGTCTATTAATAGCTTTATTCAAGGTAATCAGAAACAGGACAAACAATAATGCTACAAACCCATTAAATTTAATAAACGGGAGGTTGCGAGTATTAATTCCTATATTTACAGGCCTCTATCTTTACACCTTGGTAGTGCAAACATTCTCTAGTGAAAACATAAGTTTCGTTATTTATGGACTAATTGGGTGGGGCTGCCCGGCACTCTGTATACTGGTCTGGTCCATAGCCAAGGCATTCGCCTCGCACTTAGAGAATGATCACTTTAATGGGGTGAGTATGTCATAAGTTAAGACTTAGTAATTGTTAATTACTTATCTTTATAATTGCAGCTACAAATTGAATGTGCGTGGATGCGTGAATCTCATATTGATTGGATATTCAAGGGGCCAGCATCAATGGCGATTCTAATTAATTTAGTATTTCTTATACGCATTATGTGGGCAAGTGGTTGTAATTGATTATATTAATATATTTTGGCTCATTCAAATGTTCTACATAGGTTCTTATAACCAAATTACGATCGGCTCATACGCTAGAAACACGGCAGTATTACAAGGCTTCAAAAGCTTTGCTTGTGCTAATACCACTGTTTGGTATAACATATCTTTTAGTGCTAACTGGTCCTGAACAGGGCATCAGTCGAAATCTCTTTGAAGCAATACGCGCCTTTTTACTCAGCACGCAGGTACATTTAATCACGTTTTAATGTACATTTTTGTTAAAATTTAATTTATAAAGATTTAATTCATTTTTGTCATTAGGGATTTTTTGTGGCTCTGTTTTATTGCTTTTTGAATTCCGAGGTAAGGCAAACCCTTAAGCATCGCTTCGTTAGATGGCGGGAGGGTCGCAATGTTTATCGAACCAGCTCACAAAAAAATCGCAGGTAAGTTTTAGCTTAAAAAGATAAATTAAATGGGTATAGCTTTTGATGTTGGCATGATTTATTAGTTGCTTTTAACATTTACTTGCTATGTGTAACCGAATTAATTTTCATTTCAGACAACGCACATCAAACGACTACTCGCAGCGTACTGAAAGTATTCGGTGCGTATAATTTGTAGTATCATTTTAACACTTTTACGTAAACTAACCTTACTAGTTGCGAATCTCGTAAATTTCTTGTTTAATCAAAATTTTTTTTATCTTTTATACACGTGAAAATCGTTATTAATATTACTGATAAACATGAAAACCTGAGCTAATTTATGTTAGTCTCTGTTTTGATGCTAACTTCTCTCATTTAATCTTAATCTTTTATTTTTTGCGCTAATGTTTCTAACATTATTCATTTGGCCCAATCAGCCAGGTCGGACAGCTATCAAATAGCTGACATACAAATGTATTCATCATCTATCTATTTTAATATTAAAAAATTTTTTTTCTAGACTGACTTCGTCCAGTCCTGTGCCACTTGGACATTTTGAATGACCTCTATTTTTATTTTTAAGCCAAACATAATGAACCGCAATTGAGATTTTCTTCATTATTGTGTGCATACACATACATATAAATGTATTTAAATTTAAATTCAAAGATTGTGTACTATAAGGACTTTTTTTATGTAAACTTATTTTTACAACATCGATAACAATATGCATAAGTTCATTCGCGTGTCCTGCCGGGATTTCCTAAATAAATAAATAAAACAATATATAGATAATCGTTTTTTTTTTAATGAATTTACTTTTTGCCTAAGAGTTTTAATTATTTAAGCAGCATTCGGGCAAAGCGCGTTATTTCAAATGCAGCAAAATGCGCAGCACGCGGTTTTTTCTCTGACCCTAGTTTTTCATAGAACCAATTATTTTTGATGGGTAGATGGTTTCTAAATAACTACTTTGGTTGTCATGTATTTTGAGAAAATTATTTATTTTTTTTTTTGTTAGGGCTAGGCATTTAAGTCACAAACCCTGATATCGCGCTTCTGGCTATGCCTAGCTTAGCCAGGTGACCTTTAAGTCTACAGTGAGTATCCTTAGTTTATTCTTGGATATTACTTCCTGCTAACACCATCATCGCTCTACACAGGTATTTCTACCACAAGTCAAGCGACTGTAAAATTCAAAATATAAACGCTCAAACAAACCGAAAATCTATTGTTGGCATTATAATATAATACACGCAAAACTACAGATCGCGTGTGGTGTTAACATTTGATTAACATTAACGTAATAAAATAAAATCGCGGAGGCTGCTGTAGCTCTTCGTGCAGCGCGTATCACCAACAGATCAACGTGCCTGCAGCGAAAAACAAACAAAAATCATAACGGACTTCCCTTAATTACTTGATTATCTGGTTCTCAAAATAAATTTTATAATTAAAACAAACAAAACAAGTATTATATATAGGTTGTCTGATTTTGAACAGTGAGAGCAAGTCGAACATGAATGCTGAGCAGTGAAAAACAATGCTAGAGCTTGCAATAAGCTGCAATGCAAACCCAATCATAAATTCATGAGAAAAATATTGACGAACTAAGAGGACGGTTAAGAGGTACAAAGTTGCGCTGTCTAAGGTTCAGGTGTACAAGATGCAAAAATGTATGTCGATGCGGTAAAAGGATTAGCTGAGTTTACCGGAGTTCAATTACTTAACTTGTCGTGGCGACAACTTGCACGCATCGGTTGTTTCAAACTATATCCATGCCCCATGGAAGTGGCAGACATCGTGGACTCTGAGATAAAGAGTATGTTCAAAGATAAAATTCTACAGAGGTCACGTTAACCATAGAATAGCTAGCTTGTTAACTTTTCATTAAGATTGTTTTTCTAAGTGCAATCAATCTAAGAACAATTGATTGAACAACATATTAATGTAACTTGTAAAGAGTGCTTTGCAGCTCTTTGCAGTCAACTTTTAAGGAGTACTCTTTATTGGACTTCGTTTTTCCCTCTTGCCACATGCGATTATTAAAATGTATCAGCATAGCTCAGACAATGAATAAAAACTTATCTAATAAAATACTCTATAAGATTGATATATTTGCTAACCATAATTATCGCAATAACTAATTTTTATTCTTCGACTTGTATCCAGAGATTATCCGCTCTGATGCTCATTTTTGACACAATTCATTATGCAAGTTTTACACATTATCAGGCTTCGTGCCCTATGTAAATTAATTTTATCTCTTTAGTCCGCCTTGAATTATGTTTCATACGTTGGGAGGGTGTTCTCCAAATTATTGGCCTTTTGACTTTATAATATATTAAATAAGATTTAACGGCTTTGCCGAAGTATGCATTTTGAGCCGCCTGCTCTGTATTAAATCCGAACCCAAAAAGAACTAACCTTAATAGAACATGTGACAAAGTTTAAGACTAAAGTTATCGAATGCAATGCAAAATTGGGTTGCATCTGTCAAGCTTGGTTTGTTTTGCTTTCCCGATTTTTAGTTTTATCGCTTGCTTAACTTCGCCGGAAACAAAGTGAATTACGTCATCGGGTCTTTGGTTTGTAACCGAGTGCAATGTTTTATTGTATTTAACAGTTGCCCTCATTTTTAATTCTACTGTATCATCAACTTTTTTGTTAATTTTAATACAACTTGCAATTTCTGTTATGGTGCTGTGAAAGCGGTTATGTCCGTTTTAGGGTGCGTTTACAATGTCTATATCAAATTGGTTTTTATGTAACAATGTGATTGTTTCAGAGTTGAACGATGTTTCATTGTCACAGTAAATTGTTTTCGTCTTTGCGAACAAATTTACAAGTTGTATGATGGGGATTCTTAATTCCACTATTGTTTGTACGACCGCAAATTTAGCAAACTTGTCGATTCAAGTTAGAAATAGTTATTTATCAGTAGAAGAAATTTCAATATGGAGCATTTCTCCAGCATACGATGGCACTGGTGTTACCCAGTGGTGTAAGTTCTTGTTTTTTGGGGTGTCTGTCATACTTTCTTTTAGCACATACTTTGCAGTTTGTTCAGCTTCTGTCGCTAACTTTAAAATATTTTGAAAAAATAGTCGCGAAGGACTTGTTTAATATTTTTCCGAGCAGCTTTGTGTGCACGATTGTGCTTAGTGGTGATTTTTGCTACATGTTCGTTTATATCGAGAATATTCGATACAAAGTTCTTGCAGTGCCGTACTTTGGTCGCTGAGAAATTTACCACCAACGCGTGTTGAATGCGAGCTAATGATGGCAAGTCAAAATATAGCGATTACTACATTCGAGTTTATAATCGATTTTAATGTTTTAAAAAGGGTGCTTTTATTCGTTAAATGGATTATGTGGTGTGATTGCCAAAAAGTATGAAATATCGCTGTAGTGAATACTTTGCCTCTTCCAGAATTATTTGATTTCTGTAACAATTTTGAAGTTTTTCTGGATTTTCAAATGTGTCAATGATTGGGTCAATAATTTTTCCCTATGAACTGTGGCCGCATTAGATTAAGGCTCGTCTTCTAAGGCATTTAAATTTGTCGGTACAAGGCGTCAGCGACTTGATTTTCCTTGCAAGGTTTGTAAAGCACATTTGCATTGTCTTCGTGTGCTTTCCAATTTTTTATTTTTGCATATGTATTTATGTCCGAAACCGCAAAGAGGTTGACGGTCAGTAAAGATAGTAATTTCTCTGACTCCATATAGGAAGTTGTGAAACTTCCCCAAGGCCCATATAATGGCCTATAATTCCCTCTCATTCGTTGCATAATGTAATACATTTACATAATGTAATTCACTTTGTTTTAATGACCACGAAATCATTGTTATTGGTGTGCCTCCTCGAGACAGGATAGCACAGATTCCACTTGCGGATGCATCGGTGATAAAGTCGAAAGGTTGTCAAAAATCTGAGTACATTAAGTTTATTAAGTTGACATTTTTTAATGCCAAGATATTTCGCATGCGATCAAAGCCGTTGCATTGTGACTAATTGAATTCTAACTGTGTTTTTTTTTTTACCACCTTTCAACATGTATATTAAGGGTCTCGCAATCGATGCGAAATCCTTTACAAAAATTCTGTAGTAACTTGCATGTGCAAAAAACGAACTGAGATTATACAAGACTATACAAGTTTTTTGGCTCTTGGTATTCCTGTAAAAACCTGATCTTCTCTGGGTCGATTTTGGCTCCGTTTTTGGCTACTACAACGTCTTGTGCAACCCGCATTTTGGCATTCCACAATCGTTGCAACATTACAATACTGTCTTATTACATCGTCTGCGAAGTTTTAACAAATTTTTCCAATTTGCTAATGCAGTACGTTGTGAATGGCTCGGTGGAAAATGCTTCCCGCATTTCTTAAGCCAAATGGTAAAAGATGGTATCTTGTTTAGCAAAACAGATTTGGTGATATCCCGACTTTAAGTCCAAGAATGTAAAAACGTTGGCTTTCCCCAGGTTCGCTGGAATCATGGTAATATTTGGCATTGGGTATTGATCGGCGTCAGTTCACTTCAGTTTCCTGAAGTCAATTACCAGCCGTTTAGTTTTGTTGCAATTGGCGTCCTTTTCCTTCTTTTTTTATCTACAACCCAAGTTGTTATAGGGAACCTTGATGGTCGGATGATTCCCTCTTTCAATATTTGTTTGATTTCCTTGTTAACGAAATGTGATACATTAATGGAGCGTGGATTCAGCTTCGAATACACTGGTTCATTATTTTCTGAACGTATTGTGGTAATGATTGACGTATTAAACGATAGCGCCTCCTAGAGGTCGAAATTGCCATACTTCTTTTCAGAGTCATTTTTTTAACTTTTGCTTTTAGAGAGAGGGGTACCACAATGTCATTGCCGTGTGAAAAGTTTATGCTATCGCATATGTGAAATTGTAATTGTTTCGATGTATTGTAATTCGAATCACTGTTTTGGTGGTCTGAGTTAGCAGGTCGAAGCATACAATGGCGTTAAATGTCCTCAGTGTATCCAGCAAAAAAAAAGAGGAAATTTGTCTAAATGTTTTCATGGGACACTTTACTGGAGCCATGTATGGAACTCCCAGTAAATGGTTTGTCGACTGGAATTACGCCAATCAAATAGTTCTTTGCCGGCCCAGTATCTATAAACATTTTTAATTTTTTTCCGAGCCAATCGACGTGTATTGAGCGGCAGCTGGGAGCGCTCTCTTTAAAATTGATCGAGTCTCTTTTGCTAGCGAACTTATTGTTAGTGTTCAAATTTGCCTCATAACTCTGATCTTAGTTTTCAGAGTTGCCCTGAACTACATTATTTATTCATTGTCGCATTTGACCTGTCGCTCGCTCAGATTGGTTCTGTCTTTTTTGGGCTTGTTTGCCACCTGTCTTATTATGGGCGTAGTTAGTAGTCTGCCTAAACCTTGATGCCGATTTTATATCCATACCCTCTGTATGCATATCTGTAAGCTTTTGGTCTTGTTGTTCTGGAGATTGCTCAATATTCTGCTGTTTTCAATGTTTTCTAGTAAAGTAAGGTTATTTTTTTTGGCCTCGATCTACTGCATAAGGCTAAGATCTGACCATCTCTAGCCCCTGTCGTAGGATGCGTAACGACGTCTTGTCGGCATATGTGCAATCTAACTTGGCTATTATAGCATCGATGTTGAGTACCGTGTTGTATGTATACTAGGAGCGCTCTTGATGCTCTTTTAATTTTGTTTTTAATAATTGATACAGCTTGATAATGCGAGCTGCTGCCGTTATATGGCCTGAAGAGCTTATATGCATCTGTGTCTGACTGCCTCCATGCCACGTACTCATCTTGCGAACCATTAAAATCAGGCACCGATCTAATATTGTCTAGCGGTATGTCACATGAAACACCAACATCGCGCGAAACTCTCTGGTATACTTAAATTTGTGGCACGGATGCACGAAGACTATTGATCTGGTGCTGCACTGTATTTAATTTTATCTGAAACTCACGCTTAAGTCTTTCCACTGCTCAGCTAGAGCGCCTGCAAGTAGGGCCCTTACTTGGTTTGAGTCCATTTCTGAGGTTTCTTGAATTTGCGCTGAGAATCCGATCTGATCTCATATGTCGAACTATTGTCAATCTTAATTGTTGTAACCAACGATGAATTTTGAATTTCTTCCACGCGAGCAAACCACTTACATATTTTCTTCTTGGGGTCTTAAATCTACGTGTTCGTGGCTCAATAATGTATTTAATAAGATTTAACGGCTTTGTCGGAGTATAAATTTTCAACCACCTGCTCTCTATTAAAATCCGAAACCAAAAAGAAGACTTAAGCTATCGAATGCAATTCAATGCAGTATCTTAACCTACAAATATCAATCCGACTTGGCACACGCTGTAAACGCTAGTCACTCTACGTTGGTAAAATAGTTTCGGGTCAGTGTTACTTAATAACTTGAATAGACATAAAAAAAACTTATATCGCTATTTTAAGAATATTGCTTTTTTGTCATTAGTAAGTACTAGGTCGGCCAAAACGTAAAAGGTTGCGACACAAAAAAACAGCGCTGATGCTGTTACTGACGTTTGAAAAGTACTTATTCGCTGGTTCGAGAAAAACAAAACCCCAAGAACCGATATATCAAGCATTACTCCGTAACTAAAAAAAATCTACGTGGCGTGCCTATGATTTAGAAAACTGCAGGCCCATTGACATGACTCTATTTTTGTTTAGGTTCATATAAGTCAACACTCATTTAACCATTAAGAGCAGAAAATCATATGCTGCAGATAGTGCAGATGCACATGAGCAACATATTCTCACACCATCTGTCGAGTGGCCTGCAGTTAGCAGGCACACCCAAGCCTTGGCTTAAGATAAGATATAGTTTTCACACTATCTGTCGAGCGGCCTGCAGTTGGCAGGCAGCCTCATAAATATATAATATATAATATATGCTATCTTTATGTCATTTTTCATCTAATCCTAAGCAAGATTTCCTCTAAGAATTTTGTATAAAAACCCCGCTTTTTATTAAATAAAATCAGTGTAACTTAGACAATAGAACTGGTCAGTGTGTATTTTTCTCACTTCACTCACTTCTTCCATCATACCTATCGATACCTGTGCACGAAACCTACCCGAGCACAACCTATGACTCTATGGACCTCTTTTTCTACATGCCACTCTAGACCAACGGATAGCCCCTCCCATAATCTCTCCAACTAACTTGGAAAGGAAAACCAAGCATATAAGCATTGTTGCCACTCAATCAACGATAGGCGAAGAGCTGTATAGCTGCCGACACAGCAACTCATTCTTCAAATTACAACGTATTGTGGCTTACATGTTGCGATTCTGCTATAAGCGATACAGATCAGCAACTACCACATTGTGTAAAATGGAACTGGACCGTGCTCGTCATATAATTTTACAGACAATACAGCAAGTTGAATTTACAGCTGACCAGAAAAGTTTAAAGCGCTACAACACAGTGGACAAGGATCAGATGGACTCATGCGAGTTGGAGGCAGATTGGAGCAACCCCACTCCCTTACAATGCAAGACACCAGATTTTACTGCCTTACAACGATCCAATAGTAAAGATGATGTTGCGAGAGCTGCATAAAGATAACATGCACTGCGGTGCTCAAGCCTTACGAGCAACTGCTCGACAACAATATTGGATCTTGAACGACAAAACTATGTCGATGAATATCGTTCACAACTGTGTGACGTGCAACAAAGCAAAACACAAATAAATGAATCAAATTATGGGCAATTTGCCAGCCGATCGAGTGACACCAACACGCCCGTTTCTCACAACAAGCGTAGACTATTGCGGACCAATTTGGATTCATCATAAAGTTCGCGGAAAAAGTCCAGATAAGGCATATAAGCCGTATTCTGTTGCTTTTCGACAAAGGCAGTCGACCTCGAGCTGGTTAGCGATTTCACTACAAATGCCTTTCTGGAAGCCCTGCGGCGCTTCCTAAGCCACCGCGGAAAATGTCAAACGATTCATTGTGACAATGCCACCAACTTTGTTGGAGCAAATAACCAACTAAAGGATCAATATTTGGCGAGAAGGTTCAAGCAGAGATCATCAATCACTGCAACAAAACACAAGTTTCCTTTAAATTCATACCGCAACGAGCACCATCATTTGGAGGGTTATGGGAAGCTGCGGTAAAGTCTGCAAAACGATTACTTGTTACCACGACAAATACCGCATCTCTAACATTTGAAGAATTAAACACGGTGATCATCGAAATTGAAGCGATCTTAAATTCTCGGCCACTTACACCAATGTCAAATGACCCGACGGACAACACAGGCTTCACCCCAGCACGCTTTCTGATTGGTGAAACGCTGACTGCTCCCCCTGATGTCAACAAAGACCACAACGAAAATTCCTTACTGAAAAGGTGGAAACTAGTATCCAGACTAAAGCAAGGATTTTGGAAACAATGGTCCAGGAATATTTGCAAGAACTACAAGCCAAACATAAGTGGAAGTCCGTCAACCCCAACATCAAGGAGGGCATGCTTGTTCTAGCCAAGGAAGACAACATACCTGTGATGAGTTGGCCAATGGGACGCATTGTACACACATATCCAGAACAGGATAATTGCGTTCGCGTGGCCCCATAACCAGGCTTGCTCAGTTATTTCCAGAAGACATGGCCAAAAAACGTCCCATTAAAGAAAACCGAGGACACAAATCAAAGAAAACGGCTAATGTCGCCAACCACATCCTCGTCTCTGCTGATTCTGCTCTTTACGTTACCGTTGGTACTGACAGATTTAGTATCTGTGACACAGTTCAACACAAAGCCTGGAATCTATGATGAAAAAATTGAAACCACAAAGAGAGCAGTATCCAACTGGACCATAGTAATATACTACGAATTGGAACCATACTGGTGCGATATGAAAACATTTAATTCAGGCATAAACGAATTCAATTACATATGCCCAAAAATAGATAATGACCACAAATGTCCATATTGCTCCATATCTCAGCACTTTCGTCACTTATATGATGAATTACAAATGAAAAACTCACTTATGCAACATACACGAAACTGCCGGTCCTCATTTGATGTAGTGGGTAACATTGCAAACAGTCTATTCGGAGTATTAGACTCGGACTACGCTCTTAAAGTGACAAAAGTGATACAAAAGGTAAAACCAAACGAAGAATTTTTACTGACATTACTGAAGAATCAAACTTCAGTACTTGGCTCAGCTATAAACATTGTCAAGAGAACAAGATCTCCATCTGACAAACGACTAAAACTACTTGAACAGCAAGTTGCTCTCATCAGCCAAACCAGAGGAAATTACACTAATGCGCATCTCTGGAGACTTACCTAACACTGTTAGCAGCCAGCCTTCAACGCATGCAATCAGAAATAGTGGACGTACTTACTGGAATATCGTCACCGTACAATAAGCCCAATATTGATTTCTCCCGATCAATTAAAGGAACAATTGGATCAAATACGGGATCATTTACCGCCAGATCAAATGCTACCACCATCAAACTATATACAACTATACAGAATTATACGAGCAGAAGGCACAGTCCCCGACAATCATGTAATATTTAAAATAATACTACCACTTGTGTCAACATCAACATTAGAACTTTTCCGGTGATTATTTGAGCTAAAAAAATCTATTATAACTGTAAACAACCACAGGGATCAATTTATGGGACTCACAACAGATGATCTGCTACGCTGCCGACCATTACCGAATGAAGAATACATATGCTTTGACCATCAAGCTATGTTTAATGTAAACAATCAGTGTGAGTTTCAACTTTTTAACAACAAAACACCTACAATGTGACAAGCAACTCATACAACAATCAAAATGGTTTGGTCAAAAACACACCATCCAAACTACAAGCCGTATGCAACGGAACCCCATCTACTATATAACTGAAGGACACCGGGCTACTATCGCTGTCATCAGGTTGTACTGCACGCAACTCAGAAATTAGTATCAGTACTTTCAATATCATTATAAGTCAAGTGAAAAATGGCTATGCTCATTTTGGCAACACAATCGAGCCAAACAATACTCAAAGACTTTTTACGAAACTCAACGCATCGGAAAACAAGGTACAAGAAGATAGGGATCTGGATGATTTGCAGCTAGAATTGAACATACTCAATAATCAAGAGCTGCCCGACCAAATAAGTTCAGTACAACATCTTATCGCCGCTTATGCAGCTTTAGTGATATCACTCCTTGTGCTACTTGCATATGCACTACGGTAGCAACGTTTTTGGACCTGGCAACCAACAGCTGCAAGGAATGAGGGTTCCATTAAACCCGAGCCATCAGCATACCCAAGACAATTCTCATTGGATCTGAATGATGGTTGATCACCGATTCAACGGCCAGGAGAATGTTTAGGTTTATATAAGTCAACACTCGTTTAACCATTAAGAGCAGAAAATCATACGCTGCAGATAGTGCAGATGCACATGAGCAACATATTCTCACACCATCTGTTGAGTGGCCTGCAGTTAGCAGGCACACCCAAGCCTTGGCTTAAGATAAGATATAGTTTTCACACTATCTGTCGAGCGGCCTGCAGTTGGCAGGCAGCCTCATAAATATATAATATATGCTATCTTTATGTCATTTTTCATTTAATCCTAAGCAAGATTTCCTCTAAGAATTTTGTATAAAAACCCCGCTTTTTGTTAAATAAAATCAGTGTAACTCAGACAATAGAACTGGTCAGTGTGTATTTTTCTCACTTCACTCACTTCTTCCATCATAGTTGCGAGTTAAATTTGTGAAACATACATTCTTATGTCGCAAAGAGGCATTACACTTTAACAAATTAAGAAATTTTCGTCGGAAGCTGTATTGGACAACGCCAAAGCTGTGGCCAAACAAGAAGATTAAAGCATCCTCAGTTTACACTGCTTCTTAACCTGTGAGCATCGAAATATATTATTCTGGATATAGATCCGACTGACTATTATTATACATAGACTAGCTGATCCCGGTACTCTTCAATGGTTCAGGTGGTGTTTCAATATTAGCTAGTAGTTTCCTAACGCGCAACACATCCCGGCCTGCTAATTTTTGAATTTGAGAGCATGACAATGTGGAGATTCCTTGTCCATAGCACAAATTAAAAATTTTTAATGAGCGTAATATTCAATATCGTGCTCAATGCTAGACGTACTTCTTGGTCTTGTTGCTCATTTGTTCTACGTCTATTAACTGAGAAACAAAGTGATTGTTCTAACAGTGTTGTTCTAATCTTCATACGTCATTGCGTTCAGCTAATGTATATTCTGATTGTTCTTGTACAAAGCACAAATAAAAATAATTAATTGAATTACCTAATGATGAGAAATAATGAATTTAATCTTTGATTGTACACACAAACTTACGAAAGTATTCTGGTGTGCGCTGTTTCATTCGATGTGTTTGGAAATTTTAATTTTAATAAATGAATTTTTTTATATTGTCATTGCCTACTGATTGTTTATCTAACAATTAACGCAAATATTTTGCTTTGGTGTATAAAACCCACATAAATATTTAAATCATGATAATTCTTTCAGAGTTTTAAAACTACTACTATTCATTTTTAAACCAAGTTAGGTGACTGATTTATCATTAAGATCAAATTGATCGATGCAGGCGCGGAAGTCTCTAATTTTTTAAAGCCGAGACACTACCATTTATGAGCGCCAACATAAAGCGCGCGGCGGGTTTCCTTATTCATAAAATTAATCATTTGCGCAGGACTTGAAATCTACTTGTTGAGCTATTGAGCTTTTTCAATAGCTATCGAATTTTTCACAATAAAATAAATAAATAAAAATGCACCGAAATTTGCATTGATATAAATGTAGTTTATTTGCCTTCGTGGCCAAACCTAAAATAGTTAAAATTGTTAATTGTAAGCTCCGAGTTGAGCTGTGCACTTTTAACTATACAAATTATATTTTGGCAAGCTGTGTCGAATACCGTGCCGCGACTTGAATTCCCGATCGAGCGAACAGAACTGATTAGCTGCCGAATTGCAGCTGCTGCTTGCGCTCAGCTAAGGCCAAGGGCAAGCAATAGAAAAATGCAATACAAAGAAAGTCCGATGAGCATATGCAAAACAACAGTTATGACAGTAACGTTAATTTGCTCTTATGCTGCGCAGAGCATACCTTATCGAAAAGTTAAATATTAGGAGCGAAGCGGCTAGTTGTTGTTTGGCGCGGATACCTGCGTAACCAAACATGCAAATTTCGGTACATTTTTATTTATTTATTTTATTGTGAAAAATCGATAGCTATTGAAAAAGCTCAATAGCTCAACATTTGGTGACCCCGACGTGATTACATTAGCTCTGCTTCTTTAAATAAATACAAAGTATTTAAAGTAAAGAGTTAATAAACCTCGCGCCCGCGCTCTTGCATTGTCTTCGCTATTCTAGGTTCGTTTTGTGCTCACTTTCGGTTCAGTTGTTTGACCTGCATTGGCGCCTGCGCAATCGATTCCCTTATCGCGTTTGCTTAAACAGTTGCAGCAGCCGTTTCTGCATTGTTATTGCTTTTCCCGTTTCGTTTTGCTTGCGCTTGTGAAAAAAGTGTTTGCCCTCAAATTGACATTGCGTCGTTTGAACTTGTGTGTTAAAGCATTAGTGGAAAAATTCAGTGACTCCTGAAGGAATATTTAAAAATGCATAATTCTGCTGCCGTTCAGTCTCCTATTGCCCCGTTTTACAAAGCCAAGGCCAAAGCTATTGATGAGTAGGTAAAACGGATGGCCAAAGCAATTGCTCCGGAGCAAATTGTGCATCTCAGCGAAGAAGAGTTGGCTGTTCGGCTTAAGGCGTTGGAAAGTGCTCAACAGGCATTTTACAATATGCATGATGTGTTGGAGGAGCTGGATTATGATGAAATCGGGAGTGAGTTACGGGCATGTTTTGATGACTTCTCAATATAAGTTGAAACTAGTTTGCGACGTGAAATAAACAAGCGAAAGATATCGTCGTGTTGTGTTCGACTATGAGGCAAGATGCATGTGGTGACAATCACATATTGTCTCAAATGTCTCGAATCCGGTTGCCTGAGATCAAGCTGCCCGAGTTTAGTGGAAGCTATAAAAAATTTGCAGAGTTCATAGCGAAGTTCTCTTCAATCATTGATGCGGACTCAGGACTTTCGGATGTGGAGAAGTTTCAGCACTTGCGATCGTGTCTGAAGGGATCAGCCTTAGATAGTATTTCTTCGTTGGAAATCAGCAGCGCCAACTATCCAGTTGCATTGGAGCTCCTTAAAAAACGATTCACAACAAGCGTCTCAATTTCCAAGCACATGTCACGGAGATTTTGGGTTTAGATTGCATCGAGTCGTCGTCAGCGGTAAAACTTCGAACGCTTTCGGATACGGTTAACGCCAACATTCGCGCTCTACAAAGCTTGGCCAACGTTGAGCAGATTGCGGGTTTTATTATCGTGCACAGTTTGCTGCAAAAAGTGAATAACGTATGGCAACGTATACGCCTAGCTCTAAGGTTGGAAAAAGTCGTAAAATCGTTAACACCAGTAGAAATGCCTTTGTTGCTACTAACTCCAACACAAATAAATGTGTGTTTTGTGAGACCTCTGGCCACTTAACTTACAACTGTTCTCGTTTTGGAAATCTGTCTCCGCAACTGCGTCTACGAGAGGTAAAGAAGCTCAATCTTTGCATTAATTGCCTGTGTAAAGGTCATCGGTTAAAGGAGTGCAGCTCTACTACCTGCAACCGTTGAAAGGCCAAGCATCATACGCTTCTGAATTTTGAGAATCAGATTGACGGCTCTCAACTTAACTTTGCTCCGCATCCGCCTGCTGCAAACCCTTCTGCAACACTTGTAGCCCAGATCACGAAATCGCTCGTCGGTTTTGGTAGGTAGAATCGTCTTCTCGTTTAGTCAACGAATCTACCAAGGAGGAACTTGATTGTGAAGCGCATTTTAAACAAACTTTTGCTCGTTTGGACACTGGCGAATATTCGGTTCGCCTTCCAGTCAAGCATACTGTGGATCTACTTGGAAATTCGTATCAGCAGGCATATCATCGTTTTTGCAACCTGGAACGCAAATTAGAGCGTCATCCTGGTTTGAAGTCACAATATTCAGCATTTATCAAGGAGTATGTGTATTTGAATAACATGTCTCTTGTGGAGTCGCACATGCTAAGTCGCTGCAAATATTATCTTCCTCATCATTGTGTTCTCAAGGAAGACAGTTCAACAACTAAGCTTAGAGTTGTTTTTGATGGTTCGGCCGTTTCTTCGTCTGGTTATTCCCTGAATGAAATCCTCATGGCAGGCCCAACTATTCAACGCAAGCTGTTCGCTACACTGTTGCAGTTTAGGACATTCCCATTAGCCCTGACTGGTGACATTTGCAAAATGTATAGGTGTGTTAGGATGGCTGAACCCGATTCCTATTTGCAATCCATCTTGTGGCGTGATTCGCCTCATCAGGAAATTCAAGTTTTCAAGCTGAATACTGTCACCTATGGCACAAAGCCAGCTTCTTTTCTGGCGGTTCGTTCCATGCAGCAAGCTATTGACAAAAGAAGATAATTTCCTGCTGGATCTAAAGTGATCTTGATCGATTTTTATGTAGATAATCTCATCACTGGAGGTGACTCTGGCGAGGAAGTGGTTCATATTATGGAGCAAACAGTCAGTCTGCTTCGAAAGGGAAACTTTAAACTTAGGGAGTGGTGCTCCAATGATCCTCGCGTGCTTCAACAGGTTCCTGATGAGGAGAAGGAGATTTTTTTAAAATTTGACGATGGCACGGATGTCACGAAGACTCTCGGACTTGCGTGGGATCCAGCCTCTGACTGCCGTCCGTTCAACTTTTCGCCCATGAAAGCGCCTGGAAAGCCTAGCAAACGGTCTATGCTGTCTACCATTTCTCGTTTCTATGACCCACTTGGAATTATCGGACACGTGGTAGCCAAGGCCAAGATCTTTTTGCAGCACATTTGGAGAGAGCAATTGGATTGGGATGAGAGTCTTCCTGCTTTCTTGCACTGTTCTTGGAATAGCTTGTGTGCCGATATTTGCAACACAGAGCAAATAAAACTCCCTCGACTGGTCATTGTTCCAAAGTGCATCATCGAAGTTCATGGTTTTAGTGATGCGAGCATTGAGGTTTACGGAGGATGCATTTACGTTGTATCCATAACAGAGGGACGGCGCATAGCTCATTTGTTGTGCTCTAAGTCTCGAGTGGCACCTTTACGAACTCTCACAGTACCAAAGCTGGAATTATCTGCTGCTGCACTTCTATCTCAACTTATTCGCGAAGTAGCTCAAATGAATTTATTTATACTATTGTTGGTCGGATTCGGCAGTTGTTTTATCCTGGATACGAGATGAACTTTCACGCTTCCAAACGTTCACGGCTAATCGCATATCTTTAATACAGGAGCTAACGACAGGAATAGAATGGCGTTACGTACCGACGGAATGCAATTCGGCAGACATTCTTTCTAGAGGAGAACTTCCAAGCGACCTTTTAGAATCATCGTTGTGATCTCATGGTCCCGATTTCTTAACAAAAGGAGAGTGCGACTGGCCCGCATCATGTTTACCGGCCCGGACGCTTCCTGAGCTGCGGCAAAAGTGCTAGTTGCTATCTCTAGATGCTCTGATGTCAGATTAGGATGCAAGTTTGCAAATTCCTTTCATAACCTGCGTCGTGTCTTCGGTTATTAATATAAATTTCGAAATCGCATGAGGCATCCCAGTCTAACAGTAGATTGGAAACACAAGGGCACTCAACCACTATTGCGGAGCATCCAGAAGGCGAATCTGAGTGATGAGTATAGAGCTCTATTGATGAGTATCCAGCTCTATTGCCTCGCTTACCCCATTCATCGATGAGTTTGGACTTCTTCGTGTTGGTGGCCGTCTAAAACACTCGAGCATGGATTTCGATGCTCAGCATCCGATTATTCTTCCGAGTCATCATCCTGTCACACGCGCCATCATCATGCATTTTCACAGGCATCAGCTGCATGCCGGACCTCGGTCTCTGCTTGCTCAAATTCGGCTCCACTATTGGCCTATTAGGGGGCGTAAGACTGTCTCCAGCATAACAACAAAATGCAAAATGTGTTTTCAAGCAAAACCGGTCCTGGCCGAGACAATCATGGCTGATCTTCCCCGTGTTAGTGGCTCGCATCCTTTCGTTGTCACTGGAGTGGACTATTGTGGACCGTTTTACTACAAGAGCGAGATTCGTAACAAAGGACCAGTAAAATGCTACATCTCGGCGGTTTAATCTTACCAAATGTAAACCTGTTCGCATATGGTCGGACAATGTGACCAATTTCGTCGGAGCTAAGAATGACCTAGCTGAACTCAAGCGACTCTTCCTCAGCGAGAAGCACATCGACTCTGTCCGAGAGTTTTCTGTCTCTGATGACATCGAACGGGAATACATCCCACCTCGCTCCCCACATTTTGGTGGACTTTGGGAGGCGGCGGTGAAGACAGCAAAATACCATTTTTATCGGTCGGTCGGACCCCCGGTTTTGCCCCTGGATGATCTGCGCACACTAGTCTGCCACATTGGGGCAATAATAAATTTTCGACCTCTTTTTCTACTTTCAGAGCACCCTGCAGATCTAGATGTGTTAACTCCTGCGCACTCGCGCTTTATCCGGAGCCGTATGTCACCAAGCTAAATGTTAGCCGCCTAGATCGCTGGCAGCGTATAGCTTATTATCAGCAAATTTTCTGGAGTCGTTGGCGTGACGAATATTTAACGCTTCTTCAGTGGAGAACATCCTCCCGGGCGTTCACATTAATGATGTTGTCCTTGTACAGGATGAAAACTTGCCACCCGTTTAATAGCCACTGGCTCGTGTGGTCGAGATTGTTGCTGGTGCTGACGGCGTTTCCCGAGTAGCTGTTCTCAAGTGCACAGACAAATAAACTACATTTGCCTTCGTGGCCAAACTTAAAATAGTTAAAATTGTTAATTGTAAGCTCCGAGTTGAGCTGTGCACTTTTAACTATACAAATTATATTTTGGCAAGCGGTGTCGAATACCGTGCCGCGACTTGAATTCCCGATCGATCGAACAAAACAGATTAGCTGCCTAATTGCAGCTGCTGCTTGCGCTCAGCTAAAGCCAAGGGCAAGCAATAGAAAAATGCAATACAAAGAAAGTCCGATGAGCATATGCAAAACAACAGTTATGACAGTAACGTTAATTTGCTCTTATGCTGCGCAGAGCATACCTTATCGAAAAGTTAAATATCAAGAGCGAAGCGGCTAGTTGTTGTTTGGCGTGGATACCTGTGTAACCAAACACCACTCATGGACAAAATCTTTCCAATAATAAACGCAATGGGAACAGCAGAATGCATTTAAAGACAATGCCACTATTTTTATGCTTAGCTCGATCTGACCACTAAAAGATATTTTTTTTAACATTATAAGAAAGTTGGAGTCACTTTTGGTTGATTTAGTTTACATCAGTCCACCTCGAGCAAAAGTCTCAGCTTTTCTGCATCGCACAGTAATGGTAATGGTTACTGATAATAATCGTAAATGAAATCAGATCAATACAGCTGCTGGTACTGACGATGCAAGATTGAGTTGGTAGGGTGCATGCACTAACTTATCTGCAGGATATAGAGTTATGACATCGAGAAAATTAATGACAAACCCCAAACCTTGAATACCAAACGGGGTCTTAGATAAAGTGACTCGCATTTTTTTATGCTTTTCAATTTATTATAATAGAGGATAGTGTTGTCCACATTCCTTAATGACTAGTCAAGCCTTGAATCGGTCCACATTGCCATATTGGTCACTCTTGGTTGTGAAAACTCATTAACATCCGATTACCTTTTCACCGGCTTGGAGATTGAACAAACGCCATGTTTTAATATCTTGCAAATTGTTATATTCTTAGCATTGGAGATTTCCAGTTATCTGCGTACTCTAGGTTAAGTGCCTCTTGAATACTTGTTGATAGAGCAATTGCTTTGGCGGCTAAATTGACCGTGTGGTATTTCTTGCGAGGACGACCAACACATCCCGTGCAAACGGTCTTGGGCCTCCCTGGCGCTCTGTTTGAAACTACTTGGCTCATGTGTGCAATTTAATTGAATACTGCCACCGGCTGCTCTTGATCTGAATATTGCTGATTACCTTCGTACTGCCCACCAAAATCTTCAGGTACAGTCTCAACTACGAAAAATGTTGATTCGACTCCGATTTCGTCGTTAATTGGTGCTCTATTTGCCCTCAGTAAGTATGCTGCTGAAGTGATTGCTGCGCGCCATTTCCACCAAGGTCCTACACCATTTTGCTGTGGGGTCTGGGGAACCGTGATATCAACATGTGTTCCGACACAATCAGCTTTATGTTGTCTATTAAGTTGGCGAAATAACGCGCACTACAATTACTATGTCCATTGCTTTGTCTTTTTCAAAATTTACTTTTATTTTTGGGAATTTATTTCGATTCCCACGCCCAGTTAAAATTTTAACATTTTTTACTAACTTTGGGTGTCAAAGGTATTATGTTAAAGCATTTTACTGACTTGTACTTTGCCTATATGTTTGGTTGATAAATGTTTCGGTGTTCGCGATTTGTGTGTTAAGCAACATGCCCAAAAAATGTATATTTGTAACTATAAATTGATTTTAGATAGAGTTTTCTTTTTTTTGTCCAACTTTGTCTTACATGTGGTTATAAGCGATTTGTAGAGTAATCAATTACGAACAATTCGACACTAACCGCAAATTTCAAGAACCTAGCATAAATGTTGGGAATGTAAATATTTTTGGTGAGTGAATTTTATATTAAAAACACGCTTGTGGGACCATTGCTATCATTATATATTTTCAAAAGTGCTTATTAAAAATTAAAGTTACAGACAGTTTTTTCCTTATTTAATAGAGTTTTATGCAGTCAAGATGGCAAAAGAGGGGTCAATGAATAATTATTAGGGCAAAAAAATTAGTAAAAATGGCATTCAACCTAGTTGTTTTTGTACCTATCAAGTAAACCATTTAAATCCGGCTTGATCGACCAAAAGATCAAGTTTGTTGTGTTGTTGTTAATGTGGACCAATCAAAGGGTAATTCCATTTGTTCACGCCCTCGCAATGTATTCCGAATTCGGTTTTAAATTATGATTCTTTATTTTTCATACAAACGATGTTTCATAGTCAAAATTTGCGCACACACTATGGTTTTACCAAAGAGCTTTACATATACCTTGTTCAAAGGCCTTGCCAATCCGCTTACAATAATTCGTTAAATTTTAAATATGTTTGTTAGATTAAAAATAATTCACAACATTCCCATCCCAAATAATTTTTTTTAAAAATCAGTACATTTACATTTGTTTCTGTTGTACATCTAGTTTTGTAAGTCTTACAACAAATCATTTATAAAGTCCAGTTTTAGTCTTAATTCTAATTTAACTTCGTCCATATTGTGATGGGTAAACTTCAATTATTTTTCCTATTGGCTATGTATTTTTTGGCTGCATAAAAGTTGTTGACAATAATCTTTCGTCCATTTTTGGCAAAACATGTCTGCAATTCTTTGAGATGCCCTCCACATATTTATACATTTCAAATCTTTTAATAGTATCTGAGTAAGAAGAATCTCGATAGTTTGGTCCAATTATAATGCTATTTGGAGATAATTGATCCGTCTCTACTACGGTCTTCTATTTTACATAAATTGGATTTTACATGAAACTGTGGGGTGATAAAGGTGGATTAAATATCCATGTCAGTTCTTTGTAGTCATAAACTGCCGTCTTCCGTCCAACCAGATATAATTTCCTGTATATCTTACACTCTTTTTTTTAAAATAAGTGCCATTGTATAAATACACTTCAATGGGAAAATCTCTGTGACTACCGAATTGAAGAACAACTCATAAATTAATTACAGGATAGATTTTCTGCAATTGTATTGCTAGAGATGCCATGCAAGTAAAAATGACCCGATAACGTTTAACGTGACTTCGGTTAACTAAAATTTGAATTAGACCGAAGTAGTCTACATCTGTTTATGAAATAGTCTCTCGGTTTGAAGGTAATTGCCCTATGATTGGTATAACAGGCTTGGCTCTCTTATCAACACCTCTGCATTTAACTATCCAACATTTTCTCGTATATTGGCTAAGACAGTTTTTGTTAAAGATGACAATTTTTGATATAAAAATATTTTATTAACAGTATAGTAAGCACATGTTCCTTACTTAAAATAATGGATTCTTAGAAGCAAAATCAAAACATTTTTCTGTTATATTATTTAAGTGTCCTCGCAGTCACAAAAGTTCGTCGTCCGTCATAAATAATTAAATTTAAAGAAATTGAGTTTTCTAGGGGTTTCAGTTGAAAAAACATTCAATCTCGTTTTTATACAAATCAGTAGGTATG
Source organism: Scaptomyza caliginosa (assembly GCA_035044725.1). Taxonomy (NCBI): domain Eukaryota; kingdom Metazoa; phylum Arthropoda; class Insecta; order Diptera; family Drosophilidae; genus Scaptomyza; species Scaptomyza caliginosa. The sequence goes on along the minus strand of JAWNNR010000795.1, from coordinate 19,620 downwards.
TTTTCTTAAACAATAAATTCTGCTCGTTCAACCTCATCAGCAGTCAGTTTTGATTGTGCATTACTAGCTTTTATACCCTTTTTTCTTTACTTTTTTAGACTCACTTCACATAAAAGTTTTATTAAATTTAATATTTAAAATGTCTTTGATCGTCTTTTCGAGTCTGGCTCCAAGTAAAGCTCCTTTTAATTCCAATCGAAAAGTTTTCATCGGTTTCAAAGTATAGAATTTTGATTCTGCCATAACCAATGATCATTTAACCTTATCGTCATAACTAAAGCGCAACAAGATTTGTAAAGTGGCAGTTTTTTTCCTTAAAAAATGGTCGTGTACAGAACCGTTACCCTGTTGTAGGGCGTTGTATATATAAAATAATAAAATAAATAAGCATTTAAAAGTAAACAATCGCTTTATTGTTAATCATGTGAGTCAATTAACATAAACCAGTTTGATATTCTTTATAGTGCTTTGTGATATACAATATTTTTTGTTTGATTTCCTGGCGCATAGACAAACAAATCTGATGGTTTTCCAACACGGGAACAGGCAACATTCAATTGACCATGTGAGAAACATGGGTTTTCCATATTTATACCACAAACACTTGATGATTGCCCCTGGGACTTGTTTATGGTCATAGCAAAAGGAAGTCTTACTGAAAACTGTACTCGCTTAAACTCAAATGGAACATCAGTCGAAATTTTTGATGAGAACATCTTCTTTATATGTTTCTTTCAGTATCACGTTGTTTAGTAATTTTTTTATTGTTGTGTGCCATTGCAAAGACACGGTTGGTTTATATTTCGGAACATTTTAATTACCAATCCAACCTTTAATTGAAGATTGTGAAGAGGCAATCCTGGCAAGTCCAGCATAAAAATTCCGGTGGATAGTTGACTACATCATCTTAGTTAGTAGCCGAATCAACTGATTTATATATCTTCGATTCGCCAGTTATTTATTCTTCAATTTTGAAATTTAATTCACTTCCATCTATGTTTTTGCAGCCAATTTATTTCGTGAATTTGATCTCGTGATGACGATAAGACGTGAAAATAAATGATAAACGGATTTTGTTTTGTGTATCAGTTTGTATGGAAAAAGAAAATGGTTATTCCGATAGTAATTCGAATTTTTCTTGCCGTAAAAACCTTCCTTGAACTTCAACAAACATTTAAAAAAAATTGGGCCAAATTGGTCCAAAAGTTGTTGAGTAATGCGCTTACAAACACATTTTCCGAATCATTTGTATATATAAGAATTAACAGATTTGACAGAAAACCTAGAGGGTCAACAAAATTGTGATTTTATGAACTTCACGTTTTGTCGGACGCATGAGGTTCGGGATATCTAAATGGTCATTTTTAAACTTTAATATAAAACAAAAAGTGTCTTGTTTAAAATCCCACATCAGTCCAAGAACACGTTCCTCTACAACACCCCTATATTTTTAATGTCAGTCTGGGTTTTGTCTAAATTTATAAGGGTTAAGACATCATTGGATCAAGACCCAGTTGCACATGTCAAAGCCTTTTATCAATTTAAGTTTACTGTTTGCATCCTCCCATATAATCATTTATTATGCAGCAAGAATAAAAGTATCTGGATTTCTAAGTCATCTAGTTTGCTATCTCGGTTAGCGCCACGTCAAAGAATTCTATGTTATGGCTATGTTATGGATATAATACACATTCGAAATAATTTCTTTTTCTTTTCAATGTAGTGTCTATTATTTTCATACATTTTCTGTTGTCAATAGAAGTCGGAATGTCTTTTAATTGTAGTTGTTACAATCCCTGGTGCTGTAAATGTGGTCCGTTTGTCCAGAATTGATGATAAAAACACCATGAATGTCCCAACCCAAGGAAGTTTTTCTTACTACTGAGCCGTTAAAAGAATATATGAATTTTTCAGCTTTCATGTAAATATAACTGACCAATTGTCCTGTCAAGCTATCAGTTTTGGGTGTGCGTTGTTATGCGAACACTGGCCACTATGTCGTTTATAAATTGAATTGGCAGATTTAGATTTTGAACTGTTTTTACCATTCTAAAAGTACAGGATTTTGAAGGCTTATTTTTTCCCTTAACGGAGAGACTATTTACCTGGAATCATTTTATTCATAGATCTCGTTATTTGTCCATGCATTTTCAGTGAGGTTATCTAAGCCTAGTTCGTCAACCTCGACTAATTACGCAAATGTTATATGATTTCCAATTTTATCATCTTTCACAGGAGGTTGATTTCTGATATTATCTATTAAGTGTCTAATAATATGCGCGGAATCTCCAAATCTGTCTTTCAATGAGTCGATACTGATATTAATATTTTGTGGTAATTATAAAAGAGATTGGACACATTCTTTTGCTCTGCCAGTAAGAGGTTTTCTTAGTCTGCTACCTTTTAACAATATTTATTGAGTCTACCTTTAAAGCTATAAGAAATAAATACATTTTCTTTTCTAAAAATCAGTATATTAAATTTATGTTACCGATTTTTGGGGAATGTCGCATGTAACCTTTACACAATTTTTCTGAATCTAGCTTAAAAATTGTGGGAGTCCTTTAAATAGATGCGGTAGATGTGGACCTGCAATTAATTTTTTAAGAAAATTCTTGGGAAATGTCATCGTGTCATCCTCGAGGTGTACCGTCTAGTTATAGATTTTTTAACCCCCCCAGGGAACGAATCGCTTTAATATTAAAATTTTGTGCTGCGAACTTATGTATAAAAATATATTTAGAATGCTTTAAAGTTGTAGCTTTAAGGGTTGAGAGCGAATTATTGCTCTTATACAGCTGAATGGACGGAGAATATGACGAACATTGCACAAATCTAATATACTATTTTCTTTTGTCATTTTTTTCGTATTTCAAAACCTTAACATTTGAAAGTTGTTGGACTTAATGTAAAAATAAAAATAGTAGAATCTAGAAGAGCGTTTGTCTGGTTGGAGAGCATGGAAAAGGATTGATGAAACATAATAGAAAATCATGTTGTGCAAATTATACAACTTTGATAAAATGAATGGCTTAAATATGACTTATGTACTATCACAAAGTCAATATAACTACTTTCGTAAATATCTATGCCACTAATCTTTTTTGTTGCAGTTAAAATTTAAATCGAAATTTACTAAAATATTACTATGAAAAGCAAGTAGGCTTTGTGCAGTCAACATTCGAAGAAGGTGTCCTGTTTTGACCTTACATGATATAATATATATTTTGTAAAAGGCTGATGCCGATTGCATTTGCCAGCGTATATACATTTTGTTCAAACACAAACAAACACTGCACCCCTAGTTAAAAAAAAGCTTTAAGCCGATGGATCGTAAGAGAATTGGGAAAATATAGTAATTGGGAGACGAGTCTTCAATACAATCGCATGCAGCAAAAATAAAAGTGTTGTGAAAATGTAGTGTATGACTCTAAACGAGAAAGCTTGACTAGGAGAAACCCTGAACGCATGTGTTTGTCCAACTAAAAATCCCATTTGTCCATTTGTTAAGGACATCTAATACAACCGATGTTGTTATATTAATATTGACAGATGATTATAGTGTCTAAATTTTTTAATCAGTTTAAAAAAATGGCAGCTTTCACATATTTAAATGGCTCATAAATAAAAACCTGCCCAAACAAGTGGATAAATCCACGCGGAAAAATAAAAATTGGCTTGAAATATAATTTTTTGCTAAATAGTTTCAGTTAAATGAATATTCTTATTATATTATTTTACATAATATTGAAAATTTTAAAATCCTTGGACTAAAATTGTTTACAGTGTAACTTGTATTATACATTATCAGTAAACATTGTTTTTAAATATTCTTGTAAGCAATTTATGTAGGTAAAACCTTTTTCTTATATTATTTTGTGTTATTATTTTATTTATTTTTAAAATTTCCGTAAGGTCACATTGTTTGTATCACTGATAATATAATTTAAATTAATCCTAAACCAAACTTTAAAATCTACTTTCTGTATGTATATTTTTGTTAAAAAATATCATGTTTTTTGTGAACTTATATTTAAAATTTTGAAAAGTGGTTTCCTTACGTTCAAGTTAATTTCGTCTTTTAAATAAAATACATTATAACAGAAAAATAGGAATCCACAATTTACAAGAAGTGAACTGTGGACTTGCATTTTGAATTTAACTTTTTTCGCGTCTATAAGGTGTTTTTGTGTTATATGTTTTAAATATATGCAAATAAAATTAATCAAGTTAAGAAAGCTGAAATAATGGCTTAAATTCTGCCAATATGTCGGGTTGATACAAATTTCTATTGTTTTTTCTTTTTGTCATGCTAAAGTTGTGTTAAGCTATTTTCTAATGCTATATAGCAACAGCGGATGTTGCCTGGACCGACCAACTAAAAATTTAGCGACCCATAGGCAAATATTTCACCTCAAAAATGACTCATCCAAGCATATGCGAGACCGTTGAATAACTGTACTGTGACTGTGTAACTTAAGTTGCTATTGGCGGCATTAATGAGCTAATTTAACAAAGATAAACTATGAACCAAAACAATAAGATTTGTCACTATGCGGGGCTGGTGTGCAAGAAAGCACTTCGTAGCATAATATTGTTATCTCTTATCTTATTTTGATGTTGTTCATTAGCACATGTTTAAATGGACGCTAAACGCTTAATATATATATATATTTATATATATATATCCTACTGGCAATCAAGAATATAACAATTACACTATTCACTAACTAACGAAAAGGAGAAAACGTAGCGCCTTATTTTACACAGTATCAAATGCACTCTCCGGGATTCTGTGCACAGTACTTGGGAAACAGCGCCTCGGCTTTTATGCCCAACTCTACCAGCCGATTTCGAAACAACGAAATTCGTCTAAATACTTCTGGTGGCACAATATCAAAGTCGTGGTCATCATTTGGGTCTGCCCACAGGCGTTCGGCTAATGCAGCTGCTCGAGGCCACAATCGATTGTCCAACTGACTCTCGTCCACCTGTTCCGTCCACAAGCAGGCCTCACCGCCAAGTACCTGCCAATTTATATAATGTTTTAATATATATTGTACCTTTTAATAATTTTAAATTGTACCTTATAAGAGCATTTGCAAAATATTAGTTTTTTTTAAATAACATATAAATCAACTACGTTGGGTTACCTGCTTTCTACGCTTTTTATCCAGCCGCATGCGCTCCCACGGTCGATGTCTATAAACGTTCTGCCAAGTCCGGTAGGGCGAGCAGGCTGCTTCCCCGGTGGAACGCCAGCTTCCAAAACCACAATCCAAATACCAAGCATCCACGTGCGAAAATATAATGTTATAGCCATTATCCAATAGGTCATAGTTTTCCTGCCACGTGCTGCCGCCCCAGACCTGCACCACAAACTGACTGTTTGGAAGACACTTCGTGTTTGTGAGCGCACTGGACCAAACAACCACATATTTGGGCAATACGTTTCCGTTTGCCAGTTTAAGTCTACACGCAAAAAGTTACATTATGTTTAAAGAGGTTAATAAGCTTTTACATCCTTACCTAGCATTAGATTGTAGCATAAAATCGCACCATAGTCCTCGAAGATCCGTATCATTAAAGTACTGTGCCCAGCAGTCCAGATTTACCTCGTCCCCACCTAAGTGAAATATATCTGAGGGCCCTGTGAGTTTAAGAAACTCTTCGTATATGCGCTGCAAAATGAGGTAGGTGTGATTATTCTTTGGATTTAATTGGCCGCAAGGCGGCTCGCCACAGTAAAAACTCCAAGGCTGCTGATTGATGCACAGCGCAAGTTCACCAAGACCATGTTTCGGGCCCCAGTCCCATCCGTTTCCTGCGTGGGCGGGTGCATCAATTTCCAAAAGAACTTGCACTCCAAATACTTTACTAAATTCGATAACCTCCTGGACATCTTGCTCACTATATGTTTCGCTATCCGAATAAGCACCATATTCTGCCAACTCTGGATAGTGTTGAGAAATATAGGGAAAACTTTGCGCATCTGTTATATGCCAGTGAAAACGATTTAGCTTTGCCAACCCCATCGCCGAAATTGTACGTTTAATAGCTTCTACGGAGAAAAAATGTCGCGAAGTGTCCAACATTAAACCGCGATAGGGAAATTTTGGGATGTCATTGATAAGCGAGCTGGTGTAGGTTCGAAGCAGACGCTCTTCGTCATCATACCAAATAAGCTGCTGTAGAGTAGACAGGCCGTGACGAGCGCCGAAGAATGTATGCGCAGTGATGTGCACTACAATGCGCCTTTGTTCAACTGGTCAACAATGAAAGCATACATTAAATATTGTAAGCAGAACAAACTTATATCTCTTACAAGTTGTGCTTAATTGATAACTTTCATCATTGTCAATATTAAAATCAAGCTCGCCCGATTGATGCACTGACAGTTTCACTTGTAGACTGTCCAAATCGCCAGAGCGATGTGAGGTAAATGGGGATTTAAAAGTGGAAGCATCTTGTCGCGCTTCCCCATCTTGTTCGCCAGATCGCCTTCGCAATATGGGTAAGAGCCCGCTATCAAATCCTTGAGTTAATGGCAGCTCAGCTGAGTGATCTGCATAGTCCAAACGCTGTATCTGTCGCAATTCTTTCAGGAACCAATTAAAAGACAGCTTTAGCTGTTTGCACACCTCGCGATGTGGCGAATCTAAACGCAACTGCACATCCTCTACAGAAAAGCGCAAGGTGTGAGCGCTTATTAGCGATTTGATGGTGGGGTGTGGCCAAATATTGATATCTCCACAAGTCATGGAACAGCTGATAAAGGAGACACGCTTAGAGTTCCGCCCGTTATGATACCCTATACGGATGCATCTATCATTTTCACATTTGTAGGTCCACGATTTTTCCAAAGGTCTGCAAGTGTTCAATGTGAATTAGTTATTATAATTTTTGACTTGATGTTGTAACTACATTGAATTTAAAAGGCGATCCTTTTGAGTAAGTGGTTGCTCCTGTGATTCACTGAAAGCTTGTGTTTTAATTACGCCCTGATTCCAATACAGTACTGTAAGTATGAAAATAGCTCCTGAGAGCAGCAATAACAAGGCACGTCGCAACGACACGGCAAGCGGCATCTTAAAAGGGGGACGTGAGCTGTAAGATAAAATTAAAAGCTTTTATATTTATGTATAATGAGAAACAATTCAGTAAAGAAACTCAATTGTTTTGAGATTTTTTAACCATTGAAAAAGGTAGCTAACTTAAACCGACAAAACTTTCATTTTGTTAGCAACTTAAATTATAAACGTTAGAGATTTGGGGTCAGGCATTAAATAATAAATAAAGAAATTTTGAGTTGGCTTTGACGACACGTAAAACTTTAGGGAAAAAAATATGTTCTTAAAACAACAATTCGCAAAGTACGTTATAAAACAAAGCTGGCACCTTTGAAAAAAGATTCTCAACAGTTTGACAGGTGTAATAAAAAAATGTTACGGAAAATATTCTCGAGTTGCACAGTTTATTTGAAATACAGTTTAAGTTATGTCAACCGGTTTAAAAATTTTGTATTGGTAAGATTGTATATATTGAGCTAAAAATTAATAATTTTGCTTGAATATAATTATATGCAAAAATGGATTATTTACCCGCACTTTTAAGCGTAAGATAGAATAAGTTTGATACGTGTAACGGGCAGCTATGACATCGTTCTTGAGGACATTACGAGGCTTTAGTCACAACTACATAAATGTGCGCAATTATATTAAAACTAGCATTTCATATGGCTAGCTCGTTGGATTGTTATTATTATTATTATTGTTTTGTATTATTTTCGTTAAATTGTTGAGAACAACCTATCAGCCTTGGCGATTAACTAGTCATACTCAATATGAAGTTAGAATATAGAAAACATATGCGATGCATGAGCATTATACAAAATACTTGGTTCGTCTATGATCTGTATTAGCATTATTTTTATTTCTTAACTTTCTATAAAAAAAAAACTAACGCCCAAAAAACCTTTTAAGTGTTTCATGCGTTCACAATTTAAAAAATCGTACGTCACTTGCCATCTTTTGTTGTTTTCAAAACAGGCCAAATTCATATGCAAGCTTTGCTTTACTTTGGACTGACGTCATACGCAATATGATATCATACTTATAAGTATAATACAAAGATCAACTTTTTCACACATCGCAAAAAAGATTCAGCTAGTAAAAAAATTAGGGTTTAACTTTGGCGATTTACATGAGCACAGAAATTATGGTGAAAGTCCTTGTATTTATACATCATGTACGTTGCTTTTGAAGCTTAGTAAAGGTAGGTGTGTTAATATGAGCAGTTTTTAGTTTTTTATTAAAATATGAAAGGAAAAGACAAAAAAACAGCCATTTTAATTAACATTTACAAGACCAATAAGGATTGCACAATCCAAAGTTTGTTATTCTAATACATGATATTGAGTTGGTCGCTTATAAGTTATTTACCGATGTTATGTATCGATCAATCAGGTCACCCGGCTAAATTGAAGACACAAGTGAAGTATCTTGTAAATACGTTAACGTGCATATATTACCATTATGTGTGAATGTTAATAAAATACTTAGCGTATTTCCTGTTCAAAGTTGAAATTATGTATTTCTTCGCAGTTAAAGGCAGCTGGAACCTCTGCCAAGGGTGTTTACCACTGCAGCAGGGTTTTTTGTAATTGACTTAACTTCTCTTTAAAAAATATACGCAATTGAATGAAAGTGAATTTAACCTGACCAGACTTGCTACACGCCATTTTTAATGGAATCTTGTCTTTGGAATTGTGTCCTACAATTTGTTGCTGAAACTATCATCAAGGCAGCGAAAGCCTAGAATTCCACTACTAAATAGTTCCTTTCAGTTAGCAAAACATCATTCTTCTTCGCCTTAAAGCTAACACTCGGTGGATCTGCATTAAGTGAATCATTTTTAATTTTGTACAGCTTATGCTCATACTTACCTAGAGATATAAGAGCTTTACTAAGCTTCTTTCAATAAAGCACAATACAAACATAACCTTACCTTACTTAACAACAATTTAATAAATAGCATCAGCTAACATTTTAATTGTCTCAAAGTTTAATTTGGTGTTGCTTTTGATTTGATTAATATTTGACGTAACAAATTAAATGATTCCGGTATAAACTTTATCACTGCCATGAACTTAAGTCCACAAAGATACCTGAGAGGTATAGTAGGCAAGGAAAACGGCGGAAAAACAGATGTCTTATATCCCCATGTATAAAGGAAAACCAATCGGGTTATCTTAAACATATAAGAAAGCAAAAAACAATTAGGCGCACACTGTACATTTGATTTTTCCGTTAATCTCAAACGACTGAACTAACAGAGAGAAAGGAATCATGTATTGGGATTTAACAACTTTAACAACTACATGCAGTTAGGTGCATTTTTTGACTGCACAAAGCAGTCACAAATCGTCTTGTTGTACTCTTTTTCTCCATTAGATCATATTTTCTAGGTAACCATTGGTGTTTTTGTCTAAATTCTGATCTGATTATGTGAGAATAACCTACAAATTATATAGTAAACAAATAAAATATTAAATATGCATATATTTTATAAATTTTAAAGAAACAAAATGTTTATATCATATTATGTTGCACATTGACTAGGAGCTCGCAACGCTCAACCACCAAATGCACCATTTGCGGATTTTGCGAAATTCGATGGGCAGCGATCACGGGACCGTCGTTGCCGACAATACCAAGTTTGGGTTTTCTTAAAGTAGAATTGAGTTAAGTAAATGTAGTCTTAAACATTTACTTAAATAAACAGCTAAAATTGTTTTTTTAATGCTTTAATTTATTAAAAATTTTAACGTTTTGAATGTACATATACTGGCAACCAAGCAAAGAGCAATGACGTAAAACATTTCTAAGTCCAAAAACTCACATAAGTAACCAGGGTAAAAAAGGAATTTTAACGGATTCACCGGTATTTTCAAACAATGCTAAGCAACAAATAATTTAATTTTGGGACAAAATAGCGTCCAACCTTTTTTAATTTTACATGTACATATGAGTTGTCCTAAACAAATTTTGTTTTTGTTTGGTGACCTTGACAAATATCCGATAAATTCAATTCATAAAGTGCTACGAGAGCTTCTTCTTGCTTGTCAAATAAGCGTTACACGACATCCATTCTGTCTCAAAAAATAACCTTTTATTTTTTTTAACATGCACTAGACGACATTCATGACGAACATCTTGGTAAAACTTTTATGTCTTCAAGATGACATCATAATTTTTCAAATGGCCAGTGAAACTTGAACATAAATTTTAAAATGTTGGAAAAAGCCAACCTATAATTTCAAACTTGAGTTTTTTAAAACTCAACTCAACCAACCCAAAAGTGTTGGCAATCGCTTACTATCCATATTCCAACACATATAAAAGTCTTAAAGCATATATGGGATTGGCGGGATATAACAGACATTTCATAAGAGGTTTTGCTTAACTGACGAGTCCTTATGGAAACCATGAAAAAGCAACGTGCTGGTTGACGAGCTATTTAGCTGCATAAGCTTGGTGGTGTCTACCCAGCACAGCTCAGATAGTGCAGGAAAATATTTAATCCCTAGTATGGGGATTCCATCAATGTCAACTGGTCGACCGTCAAATTATAAATTTAGTGTTCTATTTCCGACCATTTTAAACTGAATATTAACGTTAACGTAATGTCTAAGAACAGCAGGAACACAAGACATTACGTGACAAATAAAAACCGCTTGACGGTTTTTTTTTAGGATAACTACCATGACGCTTGACGGTTTTTTTAGGATTACTACAAGTGACCCGGAACAAAACGTAAAGAATAGACTGGGCATAAAAGACAAAATATTTTGTACAAATTTTAACATTGCTGACAATGAGTTCATTAACAGTGAACAGGAATATGGAATCGAAAAATTGTAACAACGGACAATCACCATCCACAAACGGCTAGAGAATATAAAAATTCAAAAATTCTCCAGTTGCGTTGGCCGACTTCCGCTTTTTTCAGTTATTTTTTGACGAATAAACGTGTCTAAATAAACTCATGTTTTAACTTTAGATTTTCTGATGGTCTGTGCTATTAGTGCCCTTTTTCTTAACTACAATCCAAAGGTTACATGAAATTAGTTCCATCATGCAAAAGAAATCGAATATATTGTATATTAGTACATTTATTGACACATACAACTTAATAAAGCTTTTCAAAATATTGTAGACCAATTATAGTTTAAGCTACGACAAACTGAATCAGTAATTGCTTTCTTGTGATTAAGTTGCATTCAAAATATTTGAATTATATATAATATATAAATACTTTAAAAACATAATACTTATATTGTATATAAATAGTTGGTCAAATTAATATGTAAAACTTACAATTCAGACTTAAAATCGGATACTATTGATACTATTAAGTATTTGTCGGTGTATTAACACTGACATGTATTCACAATTTCTTACGATAAGAAAAATAAAACAACTAAATATACCTTTATTACTTCGGTTGAAAAGGAAACGCGACGGAACAACATTTATTAGTCTTGCAGCAATGCAGCAGACCACAACAACAACGAAATAAACAAAGTAGCTGCTAATCAAACAAGTTGCCAAGGCGGAGTTGGCGTTTGCTTTTCAGAAAACATTAAACAATAAGCCAAGTTCTGCCAATTAATCAGCAAATCAATTCAGCACGCCCTGGCCACAGGAACGCACTTTTGTTGACTAAATCAACGAGAGTCAAGCTAGCAAAAAGTGAATTAAACAAGGAGCCAATTGTTGGTGGTAGCAGCCTGTCTTAGCCATCGATTGCGGATATTGCGTGACAAGCAGACGTACATTACGTGCATACGGATATGACTAAGTTGGCTGAGCCGTTGTCCTTGTTTCAGTCTAGTGCTTGATGTGCCAAGCAACGGTATTGCTTGTGCCTGTTAGTAATATGTGAATGTTTACATGCCGTACAATTGTAAGCATTGTTATGAAATTTTTGTCTTAAAAGCATAAAATAAATAAAAACGTTCTGCAATAAAAAATTAGCCAATAAAAATATAAGCCTTCTCAACATACGAGTCATGTCAATAGCCACGTCACAACAAAAGGTTTACATATTCTAAGAAGCAGCGAGAACAAACTCTTGAAGTCTTATAAACATGAGAGCAGCTTCTTCATAACGTCCGTTTACAAAGGCAACATGGATGAGAATAATGAGCACAGTGACTTTGGAGGTGGGATATCTCTGCAAAATAGCACTGTTGGATCCGTCAGCAGCCACGGTGCGCATGTTGTCAATCTGCTACTAGGTGGGTGAGTGACATCGATTACTTACATGCTACTTTCATTAGCTTGTATGCTTTTACAGTTTTTGACTCCTAATATTGGGCTTTGTATAGTTACGAAGCTAAAGACTTTCCGTGAAATGCTACAAAAAGGTAAACAAACAATCAAACACTTAGGAAGGCTCTAGAACAGAACTGACAACGCGTAGAGTTACCGCTTATGTTTAAATGTAGGTGTGCGCATATGCCTGCGTCAAATGTCTATTTTATCAGAACTTTTCTGTATTTAAAATTAAGAGTTAATTATAATCAATTAATAAAAATATAATTAATATAAATTTCAACTTTTTCTGCTAATGGATTAAAAAGCTGATAATACCTTAAAATCCTGAACCTACAACATTGACCACTGCCGTTATTTTGACCGAGCCTAACTCCTCCAGTCGCCATTATGTTAGGAAAAAAACAGGTATTTGTATTTAGTGCTCGTTAAAAGATAAAAATAACCCAATGATCACCACATTTTTGGAGCTCAATTTGTTGCAAACTGAATCTGCCACTGGTCTCTGTTTCTCTCCTTGTGCTTGTGTGTGTCCAACGGCATTAACCAAAATTTTATGTAAAATTTTTTTTACCTCGACGCAAATGTTCCAATTGTAAGTTAAGCTGTTTAGAAATTCTTTGGAAAGGTTGCGCAACTAAATAAGTTGATAAGACATACTCTGTTTATGGCGATGCTATGAGTTTACACTACATCAATTTTTCTAAAAACAAAAACGACCGTTTTCTACACTTACAAAAAATTGCACCATATAGTTAACACACTCCATATACAAATACATAAATTGAAAAGCACTCAAACTGTATTTCTGCATCGCGTGTCGCTCTTGTTTGTGTTGACTTGCGCTCACTTTTAAGTAATCACTGCATTGCGTGGTTTTAATGTCTAAAATAAAATAATGGAACATAGGGTATTTTAACTTGGTCAGTTTAATGTCGCGGCAAGCGAACTGCCAATAGAAAAAATTTGACATTATGTTGATTATTATGTTGCTTATGCGTGTTAATGGCATAATTAGGCACGGGGTATTTTGGTAGTGTACAGTCTGTCAAGAAAGTGTTTTCGCGTAAAGAAAAATGTATGTTTTTTAACTTTACAAACGAAAATATAACTGTAAAATGGCTCTTAAAATTTAAAAAATTTAGTTAGAGTTAATTTGTTTCTGTTATAACTTTTTTGTTTTTTAATGAATAATCATTTTGAAAAAAATTTCAAAAAAAATAGAAGAAAAATCTGTAAAGTGAAAAAACATACATTTTTCTTTACGCGAAAACACTTTCTTGACAGACTGTATATGAAAAAAAAAATGCAAGTACTTTGGACCCCATAAACTGTATATATTATTGATCAGCATTAGAAACTGAGTCGATTTAAGCATATGTAAGTGGATGTGTAAGTTTTGTTTAATGGGTATATCCTAGTTTAACTTTTTTCTGTAACCACTCGAAAGAACAATAAGTTTCGATCGCCGCCAACTAACAAATGACAGGCGCTCAGGCAGCAGCACGAAATTGCATAGAGGGATCAACTGCGCATTTTCGATTCACATTTTGCTTGTGTGTTTGCAAAGACAGGCCGCTATTTGCACCCAATGTTATCCGCGCATGTTTTTATTTGAATTTTACTCAAGAGCGAACAGTTATCAGTTAACATATTTTGCGCGCTCTGGCAAATTTTAATATCTAATTGGATAACCCTTATCACTTAGGGTATGAAATATGGATAGATAACTATTGAGTATGCATAAAAAATTTCATAAGAATCGGTCAAGCCGTTTAGGAGGAGTATGGTAACAAGCTTTGTGACACGACAATTTTATATATTAGATATCCCACGCACTTATCTATTTTGAATACGTAAATGTACACATTTCATTCATTTTGAAATGAATTCGCTTCTCGAAGTGCATCTTGCATCTTTTGTTATCGGTTTTTGTAGTAGAATAATTAATAAATAAATAACCAAATTATGACGTCCGTGCAATTTTAACATTAATTGTTCGCATCTTATAAAATAAAACGCTGCAATATTTTGACTAATATAATCTGTTTTTTAAATATCATGTTTACTTTTTAATAACGCGCAAGAAATGCATTGAAAATGTTTTGAAATGAATGAGAAGCATTAGCAGCCCAGCCGATGTTGACAAGTTTTTCTAAATGCCTGAATGTTAAAACGCATCTGCACAATAATAGAGATTTTTAATAAAGTTAATTAACCCCGTTTTTGATGTACAACCGCTTTAATTCAAAATTTGTAAGATTTGTTGTGCCTTTTTAATTGTATTCATTACTTGTTCAATATATAAATAATGATCGTCATATGTTTACGTTGCAGCGGTATGAAGCTTCAGGGCTGTTTTTTAGCGATTCACCGGACTGTGTGGCCAGTGTATCGACTTTGCATCTCGAACCGCCGCCTTCATATGACGCTGTTGTTTTACAAGAGCAACAACAACTTTATATGCAACAACAGCAACAGCATGAATCGTCAAAGCTGCAATATTGTTCCGCGCTAGACATAATCAACGTAGATGGAATACAGTCTGGTAATAGCATCTGTAGAAATAGAGACGGCGTGATTGAAGTAAACAGTTCTGGTTATGTTATTGCTAACAATCAATTGCAGCACGCAGTAAATAACCCGTGCTGTTGCTCTCTTCGGTGTGCAGAAATGGTGAGCATGTGGAACGTGGCTTCGCGCAGTTTCGACTGCGTGGAGCTTAAGTCGCGCATGCCTTCACTATTGCCTCCTTCTTATTTACCGCAAGCTCTGCAAGCGCGCAAGCTAACACAAAAAGCATTGCAGCTAAACACATTTGGAAGACAATATTGGCGGTACAGTCAACAACAACAAAATAAGCACATCTACTATGGTAGTGGTTGTTCACTATGCGGACAATTTCGGCGTGCGGATGCAGATGAGGGAAAAGCATCATCTGCAGAGCAGTTAAATATAAATAACTATGTACATATATGGCAAAAACCGAACAACAGCTTCATACACCATTAACTAGTTTTAATAACATTTTTAGCAGAAATAAAGCAGATGCAAATTCGGTAATTGCAAACACAGTTGGTAATACAATTGATGGTGCATCAACAGCAACTGACGAAAATGACAATGAAATGTCAACAGAATTAATGACAGCCACTGTAGTTGTGGTAACCGATAATAACAACGCTTAGCTGAATGGTAATTCCAACATAAACAGGAATGGCATTTAATGTGTGCAGCAGCAAAATTATTGATGTGATACGACATGCAAAGACACGATACTACAGCTCAAAAAAAAAAAAAATTAAACTGAAATACATATGTATGTACATACATACACACAACTGCAGATTTAAACGTAGAACCCATCCATTTACAATTTCTCAGTAAGCAGGAGCAATCGGCAAACTAGAGCAAGTGGATATAACTTTCTGTGTAAAAATACTATAAAAATAAAATAAAGTTGTACTAAAACAAACTTAGCGCACAGAGTCATTTATTGTTTAGTCAACAAATAATCGGAATCGAAGCCTTTACCAAATTTCGCATTAACTTATCAACACCATTTAGAATCTTCACTTAACTAAAGTATGAGGAAATATGGAATATTGTTGTAAGTAAAGAATAATTAAGTTAATATAATGGGGAAGTAAACATTAAAGAAAATACTTTTGTTAATTTTTATTATTGCATCCATTAATCCAGCATTATTTTGATAATGTGTAATGTATAACAAAGAAAAATCAACTGTCAACCACACAAAAAGTCAAAATTTGTGATCTCGTTTAAAAAATGCAAGAAAAAAATATAATTAAAATATAAACCGATATACTCCGAAATACTTATTTTAAATGTTTCATAATAAGATCTTTAAGATAGGCATAAGAAATGGTCATAGAAACAAAAAAAAGTAAAATCCTGTCGAGCACAGAACCCGAAAAAAACGAAACGAGCTGGCTTAAGCAAACTATAGTAAAACCCTTTTAACAACATGTGTTACTAATGCAGGATTATAAATTACTGCACCGCACACCTCTTTAAAATAAAGGGCCTCTTATTGAAAGATGAATAAGGCAACTCTTATGAACTTATGGGTTGATTTAAAGGAGGTAAGCTGGATACATCAAACGTGCAGCGAAATTATGATGACCAGGCAGATGGCTTTGTTTGCTGCTTTGTTTTATTGGACTTGCCTGCGTATTGTCAACGTAGTTTACTAATTACTTATGGAAAAAAGAGCATTCTTGTGTACATTTATTTTATGGGGACTGCTCTGCTTTTTTCTATCCTTAACAGACAAATTTTGTATAATAAACAAAAATGCGAATGCCCTATATTTGTATCGAAGAATAGTGGTAAAATCAATTGTAGGGAGAATTTTTCAGTAACGATTTCGTAGTGTGCGCTTTTTAAAAAAAATATATAATGCGTAATCAATAATAACAAACAGATACAAATATTTTTATAAAAACAAATTCTTTGAGTGTTTTGTTTTGTTTGACAAAGACACATCAATGTTTATAAGAATTTAAGTACATATATGTAAATATATACAAACGCACATGTATGTATTTTTACCAAAGTTCGAACTTTCGCTAACTTAAAACTATGTATATATGTATATTTAGGGAAGTAAGTATCTTACTCAAATCGTAATTCAAAATGCTCTTAACGTGTCCTGATTTTTCTTACCGCTGCCAATGCCGATGCTTAAACAAAGTTATGCTTTATCTAATATGTGTGTGTTTAAGTCGCAGGAGGTGAAGAAAAAACAAAAAATTGTAAGTGCAGCGTTATAATAGCGAAAGATAACACTAGCAAAGATAACTTTTTTTGACGGCTATGTTGGAATATGGGATTCGCACATTTCATCACATATATTTACATTTTTATAATGCTTATTATTATTTACACAAATTCCGGACGTCTGGAACTTAGTAATTTTTTAACACTGACAACCCTGTGCTGATATGGTCACTCAGAAACTTGTAGCTTATAGAACACTACATTTACAAGCTGAAAACAGATAATTTTCTGTTAACGCGCTGTAAACATTGATGCAAGCTGAAGCAAATAAAGGTATCAAAAAAGTTGTTTCTATTTGGGTGCCTTCTAACATGTTTAAAATAATTTTTAATGAGGTTTTTATTTGGTTTGAAGTTGATTCATTAATTTGGCTTGAAAAATGTTATGATGTTCCCTTAAGAATTGCACGAATAATGTGTATCCACATTTCTTTTTTAGTTCTTAAGCTTCAATGGTATCAATAAAGCATCCAACTATTGCCAAAAATCATCATTATTTTCAACGCCACACCCAGCCCTAACGCTAGCCTTGAAACTTCACAATTTTTTCTTCAGTTTTTGCGTTACAGCCAAATATCTTCGCAATTCCTCACCTCTTTTGTATTAGGGGTTTGTATATTCTTTTTTATTTGTTTGGTGCTCAAAGCTGAAGAGTATTTTAAGAAAGAATCATACATTTCGCTTCAATAAATAAATAATAATAATTTTGCATCGTTAAATAACAGTTCATGCACTGCTGTTCACAACAAAAATGATTTGAAATGGTTAAATATTTTTCCGACATTCCAAGCAGAAAAAAAAAAAAATATAAAATGTGTGAGTAATTTTTGTGTTACCGATTTTTTCGTATGCAAACTGGTAGATTTAGCAACAGCTTAATCATATAGACCTAAGGTAAGACAACAACAAGATTCATTATATTGTACCATCTGTCTGCAACAGAAGCTCACTTAACGAAATATTATGGAGCACTTGCACCGGATTATTAATTAAATTTTGTGATCTTATTAGCCTACCAGCAACATTTTTTTTCACTAGTTAAAAAATTGTCCACTTCTGCCTGCATTTATGTTTGTGTGATACCTTTTATTCTTAGCATCTTTACAAAAATACTTCGTGCTAATGACATGTAGTCCTTTGGGCGTTTTGGCTGCGTTTTTATGATAACTTGGTCAGCCACTTCGTCGCTCAATAGGAACTTTTGGAAATGTACGTGTTTGTCAAGGTGTCATTGAACATTTTCTCGCAATAATTGATGGACGAAGTCTTTAATTTTGATCAGCATTTTTTTTAAACAACATTGAATACCGCTCCCAAACTATCAAAAACTGAATTTGACTGTTTTTTAAAATGGGCCGGCGGACTTACTCAAAGATTTCGGATTGCAAGCTTACTAAGCTATTCACACAAACAAATATTTCTTAATATCTATAATGTGCAATGTTTTTTGTGCTTGATAGGTAATGTTAATAAAACGCTTACGAAAGCCTTAACTTATAGATGGAATCTTTTGGAAAACATGGGGTTCTTTATATCTATTATGTGGATTGTTAGGTTCATTGTGACCTCCGCTGCGCTATGTTGTGGCCATCCTAAATGGGGTATTGGCAACACCTATTGTGACCTCTGAAATCTGCTGTAGCGTACTAAATGGGTCAACAACAGATCAAGAGGTTGGTTAGAGGAACCAACGCTATTATTATATATTTTAACGCAACATAGAAGTCAAATAAGTATTCCAACGATATTCAGTTTCGGCTACACTAAAAAATCTTTTAACTTTAATAATAAAGATTACAACAAAAGATGTTGTGTTGGATATACTCTAATTTATATTTTAATTAAATTTTGGTTCGATAACATTTTTAAATTTTAATTTTATACTGTATTTTTGTTTCTATTGCAACTAATCTTCAGCCTTAATATTAATTTAAATTTGATGTCTTAATAATATAATATAAATAACATTTTTTCGATACTTATACCAAAAGTGCACGTTGGTTTGGACCTCATGGTTTGTCTTTTAAGCAGGAAAAAAATCATACTGCGAACCCTAAAGCGTTAATGTCAAGATGAAATATATAAACATAGTTATATATGTAAATACACCCTTTTTGCTCCCTTCTGCTACAATTTATTAGGAGAGAAGCTTGAGGGGTTACCTGGCAGCCCGTGCTTAGTCTAAGTTCTACGCTCACAACTTGCAGCTACGAACTGAGTGGGACCGGAGCACAACCCTAATGATGATAGTATTACTCGCAGAATGCTTAATTTTAAACCAGTACGACTTAGACATGCCTGTAATGGTTCAAAAATCTAATATCTTGCGATGATAGTTATATTTTACGTGTTTATCAGTAGAACTTTCATATACAGTGACTTGCGGCTCAAATGAGGTTGGTACAGAAAAAAATTTTGAAGTGCTATAAAACCTATGACCCAACTTGTTATATTAAATTAAAAAAATTTGTTTATTTGTT